>JANRFK010006693.1:5496166-5509782 GCA_030068395.1 Apalone spinifera
CTGTATTTTGTTTCAGCTACACCAGACTAACACGGCTACATTTCTATCACTGCTTTAATTATTATGACATTCATTACAATAGACTAAAATTTACTCGGCAAAGAACTTAAGTGAAAAGAATTTAAAGCATTCACGAAACACCTTCAAAACATTTTTTCAACAAAATTTAATACCTTTGAAAATAATACAAACATGAGCACGTCTGGAAATGAACAGTTTAGAGCTTCAGCAAGTTCTCCTCTGTCATAATTTTTCATCATTGGATATCACCGTATGTGACTTACACTGCCTTCAAATATATAGTCAAATGTCAAGGAATATGCAGATAAATAGCAGTGCCTATTTTGTGATGCAAAGTGAATGAAGCAAACCTTTGTGACAGTTTTTCTGCAGCTCCCCAGGGATGCAAGAGAGAGGCGCTCTCCTCTAAGCCTTGTGTGGTGCACTAAATAATGCATTCCTGCAATTTTTAATCTTTTCACTTTTCTTTCAGGAAAACAACCTGGTGAGGTTGGAGTCTCCCCCTTAAGCTTCATTCTTGGGTATGTTCCTGATACATGGAGGTTACCTGGTTATAATGCATCATGGTTCCAAGGTGTAGCTTTGTCATTTTGGTCTATTTGTTCTATTTGACAAAATTAATTAAAATTAATATTCAAATTGCAACAACAAATTATGTTGGCACTATCTCCAAAGCTGCTTTTTTATTCTAGGTTGAAAGTTCAGAGTGGTAAATGTCAACTGCACTGAACATATACAAGGTGACAGAAATATCTCCATAGAAATATACATATAGGCAAAGTAAGAAAAATGCTGCTTGAAAAGAAAAGGTTCCTCACCTTGTCAAGTAACTGAGATTTTTCAAGATGTGTATCATGGTAGGTTCAGAAAAAGTCAACAAAAATGATTAGGGGTTTGGAATGGATCCCATATGAAGAGGGCTTAAAAAGACTGGGACTTTTCAGCTTAGAAAAGAGGAGACTAAGGGGGATAGAATAGAGGTCTATAAAATCATGACTGGTGTGGAAAAAGTGAGCAAGGAAAAGTTGTTTACTTGTTCCAATAACATTAAGAACTAGGGGTCACCAAATGAAATCAATAGGTAGCAGGTTTAAAACAATCAAAAGGGAGTTTTTCTTCATGGAGCACAAAGTCAACCTGTAGAACTCCTTGCCGGAGGACGTTGTAAAGGCCAGGACTTTAACAGGGTTCAAGAAAGAACTAGGTAAATTCATGAAGGTTAGGTGCATCAGTGGCTATGAGCCAAGATGGGTAGGAATGGTGTCCCTAGCCTCTGTCAGAGGCTGGAAATGGGTGACAGGAGAGGGATTACTTGATGATTCCCTGTTTTGTTCACTCCTTTGGGGCATCTGCTATTATTGGCCACCATCAGCAGACAGGATACTGGGCTAGATGGCCCTTTGGTCTGATTCAGTCTGGCCATTCTTATGTGCTCCATTTTAGGTATTGCTGCCTCCTGTCATTACCTGGATGCACTGATACCTGAAATGGGGCATCCACAGGGACAGCACTCGAAGAACATATTAGAATTTCATTTCAGCATATTTACTTTGTGTATTTTGACATGTGATATTGACAGTTTGTGTTTTGATGGTCAGAACACTAACTTCCGATAGCTTAACGTCTAGTCTCATTCAATAATTGTCTGAACTCTTCCCCATGATTTTCCAAAACTGTGAAAATTCAGATTGAGAAAAATAAAAAAATAAAAGCTTCAATAGGAATATTCTCTGTTAGCATGTTAAAAATGTAAATCCTGCCAAGCCTACTTATGAATGACAGAAGAAGAGAGCCCATTTACAGCTGAACCCCACAAAGGGGGATGGACTCCCCACTAGAGCACCTACTTGTGGCTAGATGTTATGTAGCAACACTCTTCCTATCTGGTGTTCCAAGCCAGGACTGCTCTTCACAAGATCCGGTGGTCTGCCTCTTCACATGAGTCAGCCTACAGGCCACCACACAATGTATCTGGGGTAACGACGTCCAACATCAAATGGTAACGTCCTTAGAAAATGGTCTTTGGCCCCACCTCTGGGGCCCACGGTGCACACATCTTCTCTGTGGCTTCATCCCCTTCCCAGGATTTGTGTTAATTCTATTTGAACAATAAACTCCCAAGCCCACCTAACCCCATGGGTCCAGGCTCAGGGGGTTAGTTTGAGTCTTTTCCGGAAGAGATCTTCTGAAAAAACTTCTTCCTAAAGATAGCGTCCACATTGCAAAAGCGCATCGAAAAAGCAATCTGCTATTTTGACAGACAACATCCACACTGAATGGACGCTATCTTGCATGAAAGCTGTGATTGCTATGGATGGAATGGCCATCGGGCATCTGTGCTTTTTTCTCTTTCCTCTTCTTTCGAAAGAACTCCCATCCACACATGCCTTTTTCCAAAAGAGCTCTTTTGCAAAAAGGCTTCCTCCTCATAGAAAGAGGTTTACGAATGTCAGAAAAACCATTCTGTTCTTTCTTCCCCCCTGACCCCCGAAAGAATGCGATTGCAGTGTGGACATAAGTGAAGGTTTTTTAGGAAAAATACCATTTTTTCCAAAAAAATCTCTGTAGTGTAGACATACCCTAGGAGACTTGCTCCTAATTACAGTGTAAATATATCCTTCAAGCTCTCCTCTGAATTCTCTAACAAAAAACATAAAGAAAGGATATGCAAACTTAAACCAGTTTCTGCTCCCCTACCCTTCTTGGCTGGTTTCTTTGTCCACTGAGCACTTCCTAGAGCTATCAGCCAGCAACTCCAAATCCAACCCCTTTATCAGGGATTGCCACTAGAGCCTGCTCCACACCCAGTGGTTGGTTGGTCTATCCGTCTCTGTCTCTGTCTCTCTCCTTTCCTCCTCCGCCCCCTCCCCCCTCCGACCTTGGGAGAGGTTCTCAGGAGAAATTTCTCCTTGGGTTCTCTCCTCACAACCTAGTCCCTAGTCCCAGAGACTGCCTGCAGAGCTCATTACGATCATCTACCTGCTGCTGTCTTTTCCATGCTCAACTTTTAGTTATAATCACTACTCAGCGCCTCTCCCACTGGGCGCTCGCCCTAATTAAGCTTGGCACACTTCTCCATGTCCACCAGATAATGTAATTGGTCTCCCAGGCTCTCATTAACCCTTTCAGGTCCTGCCTGGGAAGCACACTCCATCACAGAGCCTAGTAAGAATATGACTGTTACAAATGCTTTCCTAGGGGTTTTTAAAAGATATTACCCACTTTAATTAATATAACAAATCATTAAGATAGCACATTTAAGTGCTCAAAAGTCAGGCAATGCTGAAATCAATTATAGTTATGCAATTCCAGCTCTGCCACCCTCAGATGTGCATTTCAATAAAGCCTCTCATTCCCGTATCATATATTATTTCTTACACCAGTGGTTCTCAAAGTGTGATCCGTGTCCATCTTGCAGGTGGGCTGTGGGCTCGGGGCTTGCACCCCTTGCAATGGAGAGCCTGGCTGGCACTCCAATCCTGCCCTGTCTCCTCCCCTTTCCCCCGCTCGTGAGGTCGGAACACGTGCGCTAGCTTCGCACTCCAGGCCAGGGAGGAGTCTCGTGGGTTGGATCCGACTTGCGGGGGGAAATGAAGCAATGTGCATGCTGACACTCCCCTGTCCTCCCCTGACTGGGGAAATGACAGAGCAGGAAACGGTTCACCTGGAGGCTTTCCCTGCTGCTCCTATTGGCCACAGTCATGTGACTGTGACTGGGAGAGGCAGGAGGCACAGAGCCCCCATCTCTCTGATGCCCAGACTGTGCACCCCCATTGCCCTCACACACACACCCTCCCACCAAGACCCCGCACACTCATCCTGCTCCTGCACCCTCCCTCCCAGCTACATTCCTCACCCCACTCCAGCACTCTAAGCCCCCACCCAGATCCCCAGTCCACTTTTGTACTCTCCCTTCCACCCAAGCCTGCCCCCAGCCTGCTCCTGCACCCAACTTCCCAGCCAAACCCTCAATAGACTCTCTCCAATTTATCCACATCCTTTCTCTAGTGGGGAGGGGGATTCAAGGCTGGACACAAATGATCCAGATGTGGCTGCACCAGTACCAAATAGAGGGAAATGATTTCCCTCAATCTGCTAGCAATGCTCCTACTAAATGCAGCCCAATGTGCTATTAACCTTAGTAACAAGGGCACACTGTTGATTCATATCCAGCTTCTTGTCCACTGTAATCCCCAGATCCTTTTCTACCACTTAGCCAGTCAGTCCCCAAACTGTGGCAGTGCATGGGATTCTTCCATCCTAAATGTAAGATTCTTCCCTCGTCCTTGCTGAACTTCAGATTTTCTTTGGCCCAATCTTCCAATTTGTTTAGATCACGCTGAATCCTACCCCTACTCTCCAGCATAGCTACCTCTCCCCCCAGCTTAGTGTCATCTGGGAACTTACTGTGGGTGTAATGCATCCCCTTAGCCAGATCATTAATGAAGATGTTAAACAACACAGGCCCCAGACCGACTCCTGCGGTACTCCACCTGCTACTGGCTGCCAACTATTTATGAAGCCATCGATCAATATCTGCTGAGCCCGATGATCTAGCCAGCTTTCTATCCACCTTTACTCCATTCATGCAAGCCATACGCCTTTAAATTGATGGCCAGAGTATTGTAGGAGACCATAGCAAAAGCTTTGCTTAACTCAAGAGATATCATTCCCACCACTTTCCCCATAGCCAGCTAACTCATCATATACAGCAATTAGATTGGTCGGGCATGACTTGCCCTTGGTGAAACTATGATAACTGTCCCCGATCACCTTCCTCTCTTCCAAGCATGGGCAGTTGGTGCAGCTAGGGCAGGGGGAGGCAGGCTCCCAGCCCCACCTACAACCCTGCCCCCTCTGCTGAGGCCCCACACTCAGTGGAGGGGAGGCGGCAGGGCAGTGCGGCAAGCATGCATCCTCCCCACCCACAGGGAGGAGAGGGGAGGGAGGGAGCACATGTGGCCCAAGCGGCCCCAGAACACAGGGAGGGTAGGCACTGGGGAGGTCCACGGCACTGGGCATTCTCGGGGTGGAGTGTGGGTGGGGCCCTTCCTAGCGGTTTGGGAAGGCTGTGCCTTCTCCCGCCTAGGCTACTGCATGCCCCAGCCACCAAGGGTTTCAAGACAGATTCCTTGAGGCTCCTCTCCCCGATTTTTCCAGGGGCTGAGGTGAGACTCATTGGTCTGTAGTTACCTGGATTCTCCTTCTTTCCTTTATTACAGATGGGCACTACATTTGCCTTTTTCCTATCATCCAGGACATCCCCCAATTACCACGAGTTTTCAAAGATAATGGCCAATGGCTCTGCAATGACAACAGCCAACTCTCTCAGCAATGATTGCATTGCATCTGGCCCCATGGACTTGTTCATGTCCAGCTTTTCTAAACAGTCCTTAACCTGTTCTTTCCCTGCTGAGGGCTGCTCACCTCCTCCCCAGACTGTGCTGCCCAGTGCAGCAGTCTGGGAGCTGACCTTGTCTATGAAGACAGAGGCAAAAAAAGCATGAAGAATTTCAGCTTTTTCCACAGCATCTAGGTTGCCTTCCCCATTCACCAAGGGTCCCAGACTTTCCCTGACCTCCTTATTGGTAATATACCTGTCGAAACCTTGTTGTTATCCTTCACATTCCTTACTCTCCAAATCTTTTTATAATATACTCATTTTGGATGCTTTTCCCAGTCAAAGAAATTCAGTGCTATATTTTGACTTTACTTTCACAGTTCTTATAAGGGCTCAGACTAGATTTTAAATACTATTGCTATAAATATAAATCTTGTCTCAACTGTTATACTCGCGTTAGCTGAATAGCAGATTTCCTAAAATACCTGACCACGTGTCAAATACCTGAAATCGAATTAGGCCGAAAGTTCTTGTATGTTTCACATTCCTTTTGAAGCATGTTTCCCAAGAGATGCATGTTGTTCTATCATACTGGGCACGCAATGATTCATGACAAACAATGCATTGCTTTGATAGAGCCACATCAGGCTCATAAATTATCAAAGAGCAATGGCTTCATATCCAATCAAGTACAATCCTTCCCAGAAATACACTGCTTGAAGTAGCTTATGGTAATCAGTTGGTGATACAGCCAGAAAATGTCATAACTGTGTCTTTTGTATGTTTCATTTAAATGTGTATGACATTTTCGTCAGTCAGTCAGACAGCTTCATTTCTTTACAAAACGAGGAAAGAACATTATGCACGAACATGATGCATTATTCACCTTATGCACGAACAATGGTACTTCAGTGTGGCACCCATGGAGGACACCTTTCAGAGGTGCAGGCATGCCCCTGAGCTTCTACTTGAGAATTTGGTAGCAGCATCCACTGACGCAACATACATTCTCCCTCTGTTGAGCACAGCATGGGAAACCCTGGCCTGAGTTCCTTCTCTACTGCGGAGCTCTATGGAGAACTCTGAAGTACCGGAAAGGTGAATGGGTTGTGGAGCATCCTCAAAGAACCATCATTACTGTACAAGGTGAGTGACTTCCTCTTCTTTGAGTAGTGTCCCTATGGGTGCCCTACTGTAGGTGACCCCTGAGCGGTATACACCTCTGGATGGTGGGACTTCTTCACTTCCCCAAGAGGGTATTTAAGTTTTAGGAATGCCCGATCAAGATCTTGTTGGCGTTTGTTTCTGACTGTGGGATTAGAACAAATCCAGTTGTATTTTAGGGCCTGGCTGTAAACAATGGATCGTGTGATGAGTCCTGGAGAGACGGTAGGTAAGTATAATGGGTCGATAGGCTTCTGATATAGGGTGGTAGAAATGCAGCCATCGGATAATTGTACTGTAATGTCAAGGAAGTGGATCTCTTGTGCACACTGGTCCAAGCTAAAGTTAATGATGTGGTGGAAGTTGTTGAAATTCCTGTGGAAGTGAGGAAGGCAGACAAAATATCTTCATTCCTCCTCTTCTTCTTTTCTTTTTTTTTTTAACTGAAAAATCTTTAGACTCTTCTAAATGCAGGAGAAGGGGGAATCTTCCCAGACCAGGCAGGAAATGCAAACCAAATGGTTTGTTTTTTTCATCTCAGTAAAAAGGAAACACTAACGATTAAGGAGAACAAAAGCAACACAAACAACTACTACTTATACTAATGATACAGACAAGAAAGGGTTGACTGCTTGCTCTATTGGATGCCAAAGGGGCTTGAGAAGGAACTGGAGGGGGGGGGAGGCTTGCCAGGACATTGCTGGATAGCCTCAAAGCAGACAATGAGGAAGGGAGAACATCTAAGTCAATTCAATGGAGAGTGCTACCAAAAAAGTCTCCAGTTAAAGGCACAGAAGCACACATATACCTCCTCAACGATGTCTTTTACCTAGCTCTTTTTATTTTTCATTTCTCTCACATGGAAAAGCCCACTGGAATTAAAGCCCTCTTTTCACGTATGTCCCAAGAACGAGGCCAATGTCACCTACTACAAACAGCATACAGTATGCATTCATTCCAAGGAACATAAAATGAACCCCCCTACAGTATTAGTTTCTCCCACCCCCCAAAATTTTTTCAACTGGGCTTGCAAAAAGAGAGGGTTTACTTCACAAAAGATCTCTGACCTTCAGGATGGTGACAGGGATTCTCTTGAGTCCTGCTTCAAACTCCATTAACATCCATGGCAAGACATCTATTGACCTCTGTGGGTAATAGATCAGGCTCTTGGTGCCACAATTTGCAGAAATGCAATAATAGTTTGAAGTTATTGAGGAGAGACATGCTGAGTGGTATGAACATCCCCTAACGGGAAGCAGGAGTAAGAAGGGAGACAGGAATTCTTCCTACACTCTCTAAGGGTGTGTCTACACCGCACCCTTACCTCAAAATAAGCTACACAATTTGTGCCAAATTTCAAAATAAAGGGCTATTCTGAAACGTCCCTTAACCCTCATGGAACAAGGATTACAGGGATGCTGGAACAGCATGCCCGTTAATTTGAATTCCATTTCGAAATAACGGGCTGCTTTAAAGATGCAAAACAGCTATTTTAGGGATACTTCCGGTATCCCAAAATAGCGCCGCAGTGTTGACGTAGTCTCAGTGATAGCTGCAGCTTTTCTTCTCTTCTACCATCTCCACGTTGGGAGGGGACTATGATAACAATTCTTATATAAAAGATAAGCACCACGGGTGCTGTGTAAATTCCTGTGGGTGAAAAAACATTTTTCCTTTGAAAAAAACATTATATTAAAATTTTAAAAAGGTTTTCTGTTGCTTCACTGGTTTATTATGCCTTGAATATTTCAGTGAAGATAAGAGTAATTTATAAGGTTACTACATAGCAAAACCTGCAAGAGTCACTGAAACAGGTTGTCAAGTATCAGAGGGGTAGCCGTGTTAGTCTGAATCTGCAAAAGCGGCGAGGAGTCCTGTGGCACCTTATAGACTAACCGAAGTGTAGGAGCATAAGTTTCCGTGGGCAAAGACCCACTTCATCAGATGCATCTGATGAAGTGGGTCTTTGCCCACGATAGCTTATGCTCCTACACTTCGGTTAGTCTATAAGGTGCCACAGGACTCCTCGCCGCTGAAACAGGTTGAAAAGTCTACTGTCCCATTCTGCAAGTACACGTGGATATTGGGAAATAACAGACACATGAACTGAACTTAAGGGGACAGATCCTCAGCTGACTTCATTGGAGCTATACCAATGGAGCTGTACTAATTTACATCAGCTAAAGATTTAGGCTAGAAGATTATTTACATACCTGCATGTTTGCAGGTTCAGGGTCTTTAGAGTTTCCACTCTATCTTTGCTACCTTTTCCAAAGAGTTTTTCCATTCTAAGGAGCAACTCTGACTTCTTGCATGCATGCACATGTGATTTTATCAAGACCTAATAATTATCAAAGCTGTTATTCCCATCAGTATTTCATTTCTGTAAGCCAATTTTTTAAAAAAATATTCATTTGCCAGCATCATTTTCAACCTCTTTTTCCTAGTGGTAGAATGTATCTCAGTCCCAGAGCTTTACAATGTGTCTCTCAATAAAGTTTTGCATCTAATAAAACATTAGAGAATAAAATTACATCTTACAATTAATTACTGAAAAGATACGTATGACACTGATGAGCTAAAACTGCCCAGCTATTTATAAAAAAACCCAACAACACAGAAACAAAAAAACTCCCCACAACACAAAATCAGCTATGAAGTGCACTCTATTTGAAATCTGACAACTTAATTATAAAAAGAAAAAGAAAAATCTACTCCAAATATACAGAAAGAAACAATAGTATCAAAATATGGGAGTTTTTTTCATTCAAGGAAATGTCTTATGAAATATTAAATTCAAATAATGAACCTATGAAGTATTGCGATTTCATATAGGACAATTTCAAAGTAGAGATTTTGATATTATTGTTTCCTTACCTGTTATTTTATGACCCCACTCTTGAAACATAGCGTTTGGAACCAGGAAATTTCACTCCCTTTACAAAAATCCATTGCGGTTTTCTCCCTGTTGTTGTACTTCTTTTTAATCAAAGGTACATAGGATTTTAAATTAAATGTCAGCTCTTATAAAACATTGGGATGCTAAAGAGTTTGACTGTCCTTGGAGAAAACTTGATAAGGCAGCTACTGGCCATATTTGTAGCTACTTGACACTGAGCAAATCAAACCAACAGATCAGTATTTAGCAGATGGCCGGACCACAGTATTCTCAAAAGATTTACAAACAAAGTGTTAGAGCTCATTCATGTTTAAATAGTACACTTAATGCCAATATTTTCTAATTTTTTGCCAGCTGTCAAAAATACTTCCTAAGCATTTTGTTTTATTTTTATTTTTACTTGTAACAATGAAATCCAGATGGCTGTACTTGAAAGCATCAGTTCACTCTGATTTCAGCTAAGCTTTAAAACACGCGGAGACATCCTGAAAAGCTATAGAAAACATTTTTACAGTCAATTCCATTGATACCTCATGTGGTTTCTTTTGTCTCCTTTCCCGTTTCATTATAAAGAACAGGATTATTACATTTTATTGGTCCCTGCTGCTTATGCCTCTCTGGGACTCATGAGGCCTGATTCATGTGTACACTAAGGCTCCTTTACACATCCCAAGTAGTGAAAATGGGGTTTAGAGTGACTGTAACTTTTAATTTACCTCCTCTTAAATTTCCTTTACAACACCAGACTACTAAAAGGGTGTTTGTGTATATAAGAATCAGGCCCATCATGTTATCTGTGATCCTATCTTCGGCATAAATAGCCATGTCACAAACAGATCATGATGAATCAATTTGTATAAGACTGTACGGGGAGATTTCGGCAAATCCAGTAATGTGCCTGAACCACTACTGCTTACGGCTTAAACTTTAGCAACCAAGTTAACAGGCCTAAATTGGCATGGAGACTCTGAAAAAGAAAAAACGCATCTGGTGAAAGTAATAATCAGAAGAAAATCTCTTGCCTAACCTTTAAAAAGTGCTTGCCTAACAAGTTTTTGAGAGACATGTTATAGTAATAGTAATGGATAAATAGGGAAGGAAAGTTTGAGTTAGTGGGACAATTTTGGGGAACACTTGGAGGGATGCCTCAAGAACTCCTTGAGGACTCTTCACATCTACACACATCTCCGTCCCCACCAGCAGATGGAAGACTGGCCATCAGAGGCCTGCCCGCTATCACTCGAGAGCCACACTCAAGTTCGGTAACTATTGAGGGTAGGGATGTTTTACTAACCTGCTGCAGACGTGTGTAAGTGCTTGAGACTATGTAAAGTTTAGCTTTAAGTGAAAGCACTCTTGTGTTGTCCTGTTTGTACCATCCATCTATCGGTCGGACGACCGTGTCTCCCCTGAATTATTTCCTGACGTCATCTCGCAGAGAGTAAAAGTTACTGAGAGGTTTGGGTTGAAAGAACCCCGGGAAACAAGATGTGGCATGTTTTACTAGGCTTTTCTGCTGCAAACAACACAACCTCTATTGGCCTGATCTGTACCATCATTATAGTGGAGATGTAAAAGGGATACAACAGTCAATCATAGCCTAATGTTTTCCACTGGAGAAGGTATCTGGAGAACTGTGTAAAAGTATTATTTTTAAAATCACTTCTCAAAGTAGAATTGTACTTCTGTCCTGTAATTCTGCTCCTCCATATGTACTGAGGTTATTATGGAGAGACGGTAGTTTCTGGTATAAATATAGTTATGTGATATCACCAGTTTTCTGTTTTAAATCTGATTTTGGCTTTCCTCCACCATCTCCAACTTGGCCAAAAATAAACCAATACACCTAATAGTTTCCCATGCCTGCTTTTCTGCTAAAGAAAATGTTTTGGAACAATACATTTCATAAGAAGAGATATTTTGAAAAATCAGAGATTTTCACTCTCGGGGAAAAAAAAACTAACTTATTTTCCTAAAATGCCAGCTTTGGTTTATGTTGGCACTTCAACAAGAAGAATTGCACTTGACTATTCCTAGTATACCTGGTGGGCAATTTTTGGACTTACCTTTTAGTTTTCTAAACTAATTCCATGATCCAAAATTTAAAAAAAAGAAAGACTTCAGAACCTGGACTGGACTTGGGGGCTTATAAAATTCATGGCAGCAGAGAAGCCTGCAAGATCCAGTCAATTAGCATTTATAAATTAAATAGGAGCAGAGAGTTTATAATTTCCAAGTGTAAAACGTTGGCTTCTCTGAAGTCAGTAGTAAAATTCCCTTTCTCTTAAGTAGGGGCAGGATTTCTTTACCCCAATTCTCCGTGGAGCTGAGGTATCTCTCCAGGCAGGGGAAAATACAGTTGCTCAATAGCCACTAGTAAATACAAGTGCTTTCTGGATAATTCAAAGGGTTAAATTTCCTCATGACTGGAATGATTCACCAAAGGAGCCTGGGGCAGGGCTAAGAGGGGCATGATCCACAGAGCGGAGTGATGTTTGCCGGTAACTTTTTGTTTGAACTGTATGTAATCATCTGTGGGTCCGGGAAATGTTCAGTATGGAAAGAGCACCCTGGGGTGGGGATGCCCAGCCCCTGCCCTAGGTGACCACAACAAGGTTAGGGCTTGAGCCCCAAGAGTCCTGGGCCAGGCCTTGTTGGGGTTATGAGGATTCTGCCTCACAGGGGAGTGGAAGGGGAGCCCTTGAGGTGAGGGAGGCCTGTGGGTAAAGGAAATGGGAGCAGGGACTCCGATCCTTCCACTGGCCCATTTCACCAAGGTAGCGTAGGAACTAGGAAAGTTCCCCACAAAAGTGGGACCCTTCCCTTGCTTGCACATCATTTTTACTTGGATCTGGGAAAAAAGAAACCCTGGTACAGTCCTCCAGCTATGACTCAGTCTCAGACTGGTGATGGCCAGAGCATTTTAGTTTACACTGAGGACAAAAAAACTCTCCACACAAAATCAAGTGAAATTAGAACATATCAAGAGACTAAAAATTAGAAACCTCAGCACAATAATCCAAGCAGAACAAGGAAAATCTTTAAAAAACCCAAAGACATTTTTAAAAAACCCTCTTTGTTTTGCTGTCTGTGTCGAACAACACAATTTTGTTTTAAATTATCTGGGAGAATGACACCTCAGTCTGTGAGCTGGGGCAACTGCATATCTTGCTGGATGCTATAACTGAGCAGGAACAAGCTATTAGATGAATCTAGTACTGTCCACTCAGTCTGGTCCTGTCCCCCTTTCTGTAAGCCAACTGCTGAAACAATAAGTCTGGAGCTTCTGACCTCTGAAGGCACAAAATGAATAGAGCTAGAACTCTTGAAAAGTCTATAAGATGGGACAGGACTTCTGCCAAAAAAGTGTGATAGATAGAAATAAGACTTCCATTAGAGGAGCCTTGACAGAGTAGGACTAATATTTGGTGGCAAAATTATTAATTTACTCGTATATTTACTAGTAATTTACCTGTATATTCTCACAACTCCATTTAATTATCTGACCTATTCTGTTGAGATAATCAAGCTAAAGAGATACTAACTTCAGAGAATTTTAACTATTAGATGTTTACCCTACTTACATTTTCTTACTCTTTCTATGACTTACATAGGAGAATATATGATCAGACTCTGCTTTCAATTATACTGAATTGTGTAGATTCAATACCAATCAAAATGAGGGTTTCATACCTTGGAATACCTCTTGCCCTTCTGTTTTGTTGGATCTTTGGCTGGCTCATATGAAGCAACACCAGCATATAGATATTTTTGCTCTCTTGTCTCTTGAACAGCTTTCTGTATAGGAGCTTGTCTTTCATCTTCCCTTTCGCATCTATGACCTGCTATAGAATAAAAATGATTTCATCCTCTTAAAATGTATTTCTCATGTTCTTCAGGAAAAAAAAGTTATTTACCTAGCAATAACCTTAATGTGAAAAACTAAACAGAACTGGTCGCTGAAATGAATGCAAAATATGTCTTTGAAAGAAAGTGACTTCCAAGTAGTCAGGCTGTATATATCAGTAACTCCAGAATTATGTATTACTACTCTGCCCCTTGAATACAAGGTATTTGTGTGTGTCCACTTAACTTATATTACAATGCCCCAGATTTTCCATGTGTTACATTCTGGTACAGTAATTCCTCATTTAACATGGTAGATACGTTTCAGAAAATGATCGTGTTAAG
>JANRFK010006693.1:5527950-5538442 GCA_030068395.1 Apalone spinifera
AGATTTCGGTATTTTTTGTTAAACCATCTGGCAACCCTAGACTCTGTAGCTGTGAAACCCTGCTTTGTGGAGAAGAGGGTACAGAGTGAGGGACTTGATAGAGGAGGGGGGATATCCTGACTTCAGAAACTCTCTCCCCACGCACAGCAAGAAGGAGGCTTCTGGAGCAGCTCCAAGGCAGAGGACAGGAGCAGCACGGCAGTGGGGGAGGGGCAGCTGAACTGCAGCTGCCCAGCTGCATACACCTTACAGCAAGTTTAGGAAGGATGATGCGGGGCTGCCAGCCCACTCTGGTTCCAAGCCTCCAGACTGCTTTTCCAGAAAATCCTAGAAGTAGTGGACAAAGCAGGCAGCCAAACAACATTATAATGGAGCATGGCACAACTTTAAATAAGCATATGCTCTAACAGATAAGCAATGTAACAATGAAACAACATTAAAACTGGGACAATGATAAGTGAGGAGTTACTATATATGACTTGACTGAATAGTAATTATTATACAAAGAAGGTAATATCTTCAGCTAGAGTAAAACAATATTGAAAACAATGCATATATGCTGTTTTACCTCAGTTGAGATCAAACCCTCCAGTTACATGTTAATTAGTTTATTTAAATCTACTTAAATTGCAATTAATGTACTCAAATACACTGCTTCAGAGTTCATGTTTTCAACATTTTCTTGTTCATACACTATACTGCTAGAAATAAAATATCCTTGTTACAGCAAAAGAAGTGTTCCAGAAGAAGACAAAGCAATTGCTTTGCCAACCAATCTGAAGTTGACTTCAGTGAAGCTCTGCTAATTTATACAAGCCTAGGATCTGATCTGGAGGGTTCCAGGGACAGACTAGGAGAATGACAGTTGTTTGGGGGTTTTCTCTCTACATTAAAAATAAACGCAATTTCACCTTTGATTTTCATGACTTTTAAATGTTTCATTTTTAGAACTACAACACTTCATTAAAAAAAAATCTAAGTTTAATGATATGCCTAAATTTCAGTTCAACAAATTTTTTGCATGATAATTAATGTTTGCAGAGATATTGTTGGAGTGGAAGGGCATTTCCTGACATACGCTGGTTTCTTTTAGAACTGGTCTACACTAGGATCTTAGTCCGAGGCAAACTCCATTCATGTGTACACACTATCTTGGACTATATTTTATTCTTCCACGTAGTGAGGACACGGAACTTTGAATTTGTAAAATCAGGTGCCCAAAAGTCATACTTAATAAATTCAAAATAAGTCTCCCCGTATAGACATGGCCTTGAGTTTTCTCTGGTTATTTCAGCAGGCGTATAAAGGTTTGCACACATTGGACAGTGTATTAAAAAGTATTATTTATTGTGCACAAGATTTGAAAGTGATCAAGAATTTCTCTTTAAATACTAAAAATCCATGGTAAAATTTGTTTGAGTAACAGGAATCTAGTAAGTATGCCTACCGTTGCTACAGAATCATTTGAATACTGTATTAAACAAAATTACATTCCACTTTTAGACACAAAAGCTCTTCCTATGACCATTAAACATTAAAACAGAAAGAAATTGGTTTAGTCTTTTAAACCGCGCCCCCATACTGGTGGTGTCACAAATAATGTCCCTTTTCAGCAAGATGATTGTCAAGAACAGCAAGCTCAGAAGCAACCATTTTAATTAGAAGCTATTTTCAAATACATTTCACAGCGATGCATCTCACCATGCAAACTTTCTGTGTGAAACACTGAGCATAATGAGTATCATCGTCTAATCAGTCTAATCAGCACTCCTCCATTATGTTCAGTTGGAAGCATTGAAAAATAAAGCTTAGTATAACCAATGGGGAAAAACATTGATTATACAAGTCTTTGAAGTGAAATATATAGTATAGTATATTTCATCCAGCTCTAGGATTAGGGTTATACAGCGTAGATCCTCAGCTGGAATAAACTGTCATAAATCCATTGAAACCAATGGACCTGACAATTTATACCAGAAATATCGGTAGATGATACCACCAAACAGTCAAAAATATCAGAGGTAAGATTATAATTTTCCTTCTTGGACTTCAGTTTGACACTCCTCACCTCCCTAGTTAAATGGGAGTAGGCGGTTGCATGATTTCCCCTATACAACCAAACACAAGATTCAGGGAGGCTGCACAGAAGACTAGAGAATGGTTTTACTTAGGCTATGTCCAGACTGCATTCCTCTAGGAGCAGATCAAAAATTTAAATGAAGTGCAGATTTACAAATCTTGCGCTTCATTTGCATATTTGTGTCCAAATGCTTTTGCAAAAAGGGTTTTTCGAAAAAAAACCCGCAGTCTAAAAGGGGTTCTTTCGAAAAAAAACCCACCTTTTTCGAAAGAACCCCTACTCCTGAAAAAATAAGGTGACGGGTTCTTTTGAAAAAGGGTTTTTTTTTCCTGAAAGAACCCCGTGTAGACTGCGGGGGAGAGGAGGGAGTTCAAAAAACCCTTTTTTGAAAAAGCACTCGGATGTGATTATGCAAATGAAGCACGAGATTTGTAAATCCGCACTTCATTTGAATTTTCGATCTGCTTCATTTGCATTTCTCTTTCGAGAGAGGAATGCAGTCTAGACAAGCCCTGTAATTGTCCGTCTCCCATTAAAACCCACTCCTAGATGTTAGTGCACTGAACACAAATGCAGAAAGCAGATTTTTTTTTAATAAAGACTGCAGCATAGTTCATTATACAGTCTGAATGTAAATTGCTGAGTGTGAATTATTTTGCATCTTGCAAAACCTGCTACAAATGCAGTCAATAATTCCAAGACCTAAATTCCAAGACCTAAAAACCTTTGAAAGGACTACAGGATCAGGTGTATAATGAGGAATTATTCTTCTCCTATATATGACAACTTCCTACAAATTGTCATATTGTGACATATCAATACAGAGCACTAGATGGTAATTTCTCATCTATCCCTATAGACATTTTCATAATCCTATGGAGTATTTTGTTGTGACTATTAGATTTTAAGTATTATCAACTAAAGCCCAATAAACTGACACACAAGAAATTCAGACTCAGCTCTCTAGACAGAGCTGAGACATACTTGGCAATTTCATTCGGCTTTCATTAAGGGTCTCATCCACAAGTGGGAAAAAGTGCAGAGGCACAGAGAAAATAGAAATGTATTAATTCCATTAAGAGTTTGATTTTATTTTATCTGGAGCTTTCGTGGTTTTAAAAAAGAAGGTATTTCATTAAAACTAACATACCTGGCAGCCTGTTTATAGTTTTCCAATTCCTTCTTTAATCTTCTGTTCTCTATCTCCAAATGCTGATTGTAAGTGTACATATCTGGGACAAATCCAATGTCTTTACGATCAATTATACCTTTCTGCATTAGTTCATACCTAATGTAACAAACAGGTAGATGTTTTACTTTAAGTTCCTCTGTCCCCCCCACTCAAGTGTTTTCCCTCCCGTGTTCAATTTTACATTAAATAGAACCGCTAACACACATACCAGCCTCACTGAAAAATTATTTTATACTCAAACAATGATAGTACCACTCACTTTGTTATGCTGTATTTTAATCCATTTATTTTTGCATTTTTTCCTAACAGCCAAAACACATCTTATTTATAGTTTACTGCCTTAGCCTCAACATTAGTTCTTTTCCTTCCTTCTAATTTACGTTATTGAAAGAAAACCTAAAGAATAAATATTAACCTCAATTTGTAGCCACTTAAAAGTAGTAGCCTCCATAGATACATAAAGTCCTTTTGGGTCAGTATCAAATACATGCATTTTTTTTAATGAAGGCATCTACAGTTTTGTTTGAATCATAGGGTATGTCTAGACTACATGGCTCTGTCGATGGAGCCATGTAGATGAGTTTACTAGACATTCGAAAATGAAGCGGCAATTTGAATAATCGCCACTTCATTTACATCGAAATGGCCGCCGCGCTGTGCCAATCCGCTGTTGGCGGCACAGTGGGGCAGTCTGCATGCGCCGCGGTCAACAAGGGAAGCCTTTGTCAACTGCTCTGGTATGCCTCGTGAAATGACCCATAGAGATGACCCTATCAATGGTCCCAAGTATGAAACTCATAGTGCACCAAGAGAAATATCCCAATAAAACTATCACCTTCTCTTTCATTTTACTAATGGCACTCTTTCATATCAGCATTATATTATATTTTCTCCTTTATTGTTTTGGAAGAGCTAATCACAAGCACATTTCCCATTGCTCAATATATTTATACATTTTTGTTACTATCAGGCTAAATCTTGAGCCTACAAGCTTCTGTGATGTAGCCTGTTTTGTGCTCCACACAGTTGCAGACCAAACCATACCTTGGCCGTGAATAGTGACTTTTAGGTGTCATGTATATTTGCAGATTACTCATGCAATATCTCAGTCATTCTTGCAACACTGTCTTTAACTTTACCCAATCTAAGCCTCAATCTCTTTAGAGCAATCCAGCTCATAGGAATGATGTTACTGGAGATGCAGAATACCATTCAGCAGAAGAGTAAGTGCCACTTAGGCTTGTTGACAATACAAAAAGACAGATGATGCTATCCACAAGAACAATATTGTCTGACAACTTCGGTCATAGTTCTACTTGAGCTGGGAGTGAGTGTGAACTTCAAGATTTGCCAAGACAAAAAAAATCCATACACAAATTTAAGAGCATAGGGGCTCCAGTTAACCCAAGGTGCCTCTGTACCAGCAGAGATTATAAAGAAGTTTCCTAGATTCCACAGCCATAGAGATGGCTTCGTAGTGCACAGAAGTACAGTGTACGCTGCTTTCTTAGCTCTGACCAGGTAAACTGGCTCCATTCTTTGTGACTAAAGAACAGATCATCAGCTGGTGGAAATGGTCAAAATTCTTCCAAGAGCAATGAAACTATACTCCAAGGAGCTGTACCAATGTACCACAGCTCAGCATAAGCTCAAGAGAGCTGTGACAATTTACACCAGTTCAGGATCTATCCGAGAATCCTTGGCTCCACCAAACCTGATTGCCAGAGAGAGAGGTGTTGGAGCTGGAATTGCTAGAGGAAAGCACATCAGCAATCGGATAGGCTAACCACATTACCCAAGTTATACTACAAGAAAACGATGGCCATATCGGCTACATCTACACTGTAGTTATTTCATAATAAACTATTCCAGAATAGTTATTCCGAGATAGCTTATTTCGAAATAGCACGTCTACACTGAAGGGAAGCTTCAAAATTAGTCTGAGGCAGGCTTCCCAATGTAGACGTGCAATCTTGATTTAGAGCCCCAGGAGGAATAACTTAAAATTATTCCTGGTGGGAGGCTATTTTGAAATAGCAGAAGTGGTGTGTCTACACATGCCTTATTTCAAAATAGCTATTTCGGAATAGGCATTATTCTTCATAGAATGAGGTTTACAGAAGTCAGAATAAGCAGTCCGTTATTTCAAAATAACAGAAATGCAGTGTAGACACTCACATAGATATTTCGGAATAATGTCCGCTATTCTGAAATAACTTTGTTGTATACCCACACCCATCGTGTCTTTAAATTTTAAGTAGAGGTCTCATTAAATTATTAAGTTCAAGGGCTCTTTTGTCAGTCCATGTATGGCATTGTCACAGTACTAATAAAACACTGAATAATCTAGCTGGGTAATTTGGGACTCACCCGCGGATTTAAAAGTAGCCATCCTTCTACAGAAAACAAAAACAAAAAACAAAACTTAAAAACCATATGCAACAAGAAACAGCAAAACTGCAATTCATTTGCAAATTTAATACAATCAAATTAGGACAGAATAAGTATTTAGATTGGTTCTCTCACTACAAAGGCAATTTTCCCTTCTCTTGGTATTGACATCTCCTCATCAACTGCTGTGAGGGAGCCGAATCTTCCCTGACTGAATTGGCCTCATTAACACTGGTTCTACACTTGGTAAGTAACTTCCCTCTTTTGTTATACTTTTGTTATACCCACACACACTATTATATTTTATATATACATCCATCCCTGCCTCTATCATTCCCATTCCAATTCATCTGATGAAGTGGGTTTTACCCAAAAAACTTTATGCCCTAATAAATCTGTTAGTCTCTAAGGCGCCACAGGACTTCTTGTTTTTGCAGATACAGACTAATGTGAATACCCCTCTGAGACTTATGCTTAGATAGTTCTCTTTCTCTTTCTCTCTCAAAATTTGGAAAGGAATTGTGAAACAGATTGAAGTATGATTATAGCCAGGCATACATAGTACAGATGGGCATTCTTCAAGCTCTTTACCACAGTTTAACGTGAAATAACCCAAGTACCTACTACATGAGATTCTTAAGAAGAGCGACCATCAATTGAGAGGTTATGACTTAAAGCCCATTTGGATCTAACCTAAAATTCTGACATGCAATACAAGCTATAAATAAATTCATGTCTCCAGAAATGTTCTGAAGGAACTGGGTGGTGTGATGATCCTGCAGTTGTTAGCTAATGAATGGGTACTTGACTGATTAGCATGACAGTTCATCTTTGGATATCAGATAAAATGTTCGGCATTTTTAATATTTAAGGTGACATGCTGTCACACTCGTTCTTATTGGAAATCTCTGCAGCAAGGCCAAGAAAGAAAAGGGCACAGAAGTTCAACTACCTTTTTATTCTTAAAATAGACACTTCAACCTACCACTGAGGCAGATTAGTGGGGACTTGCAGTATCATGCTGTCTGTACCTCTCTCTTATGCACAGGTTTAGTACAAATGGATAAGACTTAGATATCCATTAACTGCAGTGTACTTTAGAACCCTGACATATTTCCCATTATACGCTCAACGTCATGATATTATATTTACAATTTAGTGAAAACATAACAGGTAGTGTCTAGTATGTACTCACTATTAGGAAATATTTTGTTTACTCATTACATAAATTATGTAAAGTGCACTCTGACATTAAAGTTATAGGTGATCTGTAAATGCACAGGGCTACAAATACACAGCTATCTAGATAAAATATATGGCTTTAAAGAGCAGAAGGGTGCCTCAAAATGCACACCAATGAAGCGGCAATTTTTTGTCTTTTATTTTCCTTCAATGGGGGTAGATTTTCACTGTATAGTCTGGCCAGCACAAAGGGTAACACATTGATGCACTGCCTCTTGAATAAAATACAGGACTATGTAGCATTTTAAAGACTAACAAGATGGCTTATTAGGTGATGAGCTTTCGTGGGCCAGACCCACTTCCTCAGATCAAGTAGTGGAAGAAAATTGTCACAACCATATATACCAAAGGATACAATTTTAAAAATGAACACATATGAAAAGGACAAATCAAATTTCAGAACAGAAGGAGGATGTGGGGGGGGGGGAAGGTAAATGTCTGTGAGCTAATGATATTAGAGATGATAACTGGGGAAACTATCCTTGTAATGGGTCAGATAATTAGATCCCTTATTCAAATTCTGGTATAAAGTGTCGAATTTAAGCATAAATAACAATTCAGAGGATTCTCTTTCAAGTGCAGTCTTAAAAGGCTTTTGAAGCAGGATGCATGTAATCAAGTCGTTGAGGCCATGTCCTTTCTGGTTGAAATGGCAAGAAACTGTTTTTTCTTTGTGATCCTGTCTAATATCTGTTTTGTGGGCATCGTGGTTGTGACAATTTTCTTCCACTACTTGATCTGAGGAAGTGGGTCTGGCCCACGAAAGGTCATCACCTAATAAACCATCTTGTTAGTCTTTAAAGTGCTACATAGTCCTGTATTTTGTTTCAGCTACACCAGACTAACACGGCTACATTTCTATCACTGCCTCTTGAATAGTCTTTGTGTGTATGTGGGGGGAGAAGGGACAGGAAGGGGGCGGATGTGGTTTGTGACTCAATCACAGTCTATCTCCAGATTTCTCTGCTCCTCCAGAAAGGAATTATGCTGCCCTGGATCTAGGCTCAGTGTTGCAATCTTCCCTCAGAGTGCTGGTTCAACTGCACAAGACAGGACGCTGCAGCTCTGCAGAGCCTGTTTTCCACTCCCACTGCTATCCCATAATCCACGTAACCTGTACAAGAGAGAAGGTATGCTCTGCACTCCCTGACAGCCTGGCATGGCCACTCAAGACACTCTATGAATTTGTCCCTACTTAGTGAAGGTAGATTAGCAAATTATATATCCATCCCCCAAAGTGCTAGGAGACGGCTCACCTTTCAACCAAAGCCTGACAGACAAGCAGATCTTTACAGATCGAGGAATTTTTTAAAAAAGCGATTGCCAGTTATGAGTTTTCTGACCAAAGGTAGCCAAAGCTGGAGGAGAACCAATCACCAGCTGGCAATGAGCACTTTGGAACTATACCAATGGATGCAAAGGTCTGCAGTGAATCTCTCTTTATGTTTCATTTTCCAGAGCCATCAATCCAATACCATCAGCAAGCAAAAAAGGCATTATAAAAAGGTTGGAAAGTCAGAAGACTTCAGAATATACAAGAGGCGTATAACACTTTACAATATTCGATAAGCATTTGCAAACAAGGTTTTAAATTCCCAGGAGCATCATTAGAATAGACATGCTACAACGTGCCTGGAGATTTGCACAAATAAAATACAATATAGCACCATTCATTACAATAAAGAAAAAACATACTTATTATCATTTAAGATAAGACATCAGTATGAACATGAAACATTTTTATATATCCAAAGATAGTTTAAAAGTACTCTGTTTTATCTATAGACACTAATAATTTTGTCTAATTTAATACAGCATTAGATCTTAGGCAGACTATTATATTTAAGTGGATCATTTGACAAATTAGTCAAGCTCTTTTTATGTAAATGAAAAAAATTCTTAACTAATTATTTTCTCATTTTAATTCCCATTAGGACTTGATCACAGCATGGATCGGCTGTACAGGAGCAAGAGGAAGGTATCAGTTCAAAGAAGAACTTGATAGCACTAATCTGTGCTCACCTCATTAAACGGTGTAAATCAGCAATTTAAAACCAGTTTTGATACCACTTGCTAATATCATACAAATGTATTTCAAAGGAAGTGGCTTAATGCCATACAATTCAATTCTGAAAATCCTTACCTATACAAGTAGTATCTCTGAAGTTAAAGGGATTGTCCGTGCGAGGAAGAAATATTCATGTGAGTAAATGTTCAAAAGATGAAGCCCATAAATTAAGATTTGAACCACTTTTATTTAGAGTCTGTTTTGCCAAAGACTTGAATCCCAGCAAGATATGACCCTTACAAAGTTTCATTTCCATACAAAATCTGTCATTTATATCTGTCTAGACGTAGCTGTCTGTTGCCATCAGAGTTACATATCTGATATCCATCAGCTGCTTACAAGCTAAGAGTTACAGAGTTTCCTGAATGGTGCTCTTTATGCATTAATGTACTGTATTTAAAATAATGTCACTGTATACAAAAATGCAATATAAGCTACATAGGCAATGCCTGCCTTTGGAAACTCTGCATCGTTAACACCAGTGTCTTACAGGTGGCCGGGAACTGGTCCAATGAACTAGACACAGTAACTCAGTGAGTAGTAAATAAGAAAGACATTTTAACCCTAAAACATATGTGTGTAAAATGTTAGATTTTTCATTAGGTGAAAATACATTTTTTCATACTGCATTATTCGAAGATAGCTTGTAAAACAGTCTAAAAAACACCAAACAATTCTCACCAGCTTTAAAAGCAAGACTAAGGGTACATCTACACTGCAACCCTATTTTGAAATAACTAGCACTATTCTGAAATAACTTAGTCCATGTCTACGCAGCAGGCAGTTATTTCGAAATGGTGTCAAAATACTGTCAGGCTGGAAGACTTCTTACTCTGACTTCTGTAACCCTCATTGTATGAGGAGTAAGGGAAGTCAGAGTAAGAGTGCTCTATTTCAAAATAAGTGCAGTGTAGACACTCCCTATTTTGAAATAAGCTACGCAATTAACGTAGCTCCATTTGTATAACTTATTTCGAGTCAAGCCCTGCAGTGTAGACTCACCCTAAGGCATTTCAGGATGACAGAATGTCTCTCCCACCAACAATTATTTGGAGGGTTTGAAACAGGATAACAGAAGCTGTATCATTAGAATCTTGCTACCAGAGACACTCTTACAGATCTATAATATAGCTCTCTCTCCCCCAGGAGCTTTGTCATTCTGACAGTTAGTCAGTGAACGAACTACCTGACTTGGAAATTATATTTCAGAGCAATTCAGGGAACTCCTATACAACTTTCCTGTGGGTCAAAAAATCTCTATGAGCCACTTAAAAATACAGAGAAGAGACCTGGTGTTAGGCAGTCACAAGAACACTCTTCTGAGCGTTATTGTACTTAAATTAAAAAAGACAAAAGATACAAGTATAGCCATCACAATTTTCTAACCAATGTAAATGATAAAAATTATGATCATTCTGCCTCAAGATATGAAGTAAGTATCCAATAGAACATGCTTCAAAACACTAGGGCTGTGTCTAGACTGGTGTGATCTTGCGCCAGAGCTATGCAAATGAGGCTC
>JANRFK010006693.1:5539986-5553655 GCA_030068395.1 Apalone spinifera
TTTGGGCAGAGAAGCTCTACATGCAAGACACCATGCCATCCCCACATACAGGTGAAGCAGCCTGATCGGGCATAGCGAGCTCTGATCTATCTTCTGTTGACAACAGGTCCTGAATGTTTACACCAACAGTATGTGTCAGAGCTGTTCCCTTGCACCTCTAGCTTTCACTAGGGCTGTGCAGGTTAGGATCCAGGAGCCAAACTGACCCCAGAGATCTCAGAAGAAGAATTTGTCCTGTTATTTCTTGCAGCAGCATACCTTTAATCACATCACTAGTGTTTTCCTTCCCCACAAGATAATGGATGCTAACACATATTAGCTGTTTGGCACAGCAGTCTTGGTTTACTGAAAGTGCTAGTCATTACAATTCAGAAAAATCTCTTCTTGAGTTTTACTAGCTATGTTTGATCTTCTTAAAGAAAATGAAAGCCATGGACATAGATATAAATAACCATGATTTCTAAATTTGGGGAACTTAGTAAGCTTACTATACTTTTGGACATTTACTTGATCTATACACCACCACTGCTTTATTTCCTTAACATCTGCATTTAAATAGGGGTGACATGTTTTTATTATGGGATTGGGTGCAAAGCTGAACTGAAGCCATAGAGGAAGGTAAGTGTACCAGGACATTTAAATTCCAACAGAAACCAGACACAGAGACTACCAGGTGACACTTGCAAGTGTACGAGGGAATCTCACGGCTAAAATCTTTCATTGTCTCAATTGTGCCTCACATAAAGAAGCATTTCTAAGCACAGTGTTGGGATTCAGGTTCAGTAGGGGGAAAAAATCAGAGATATTACAGTATTACTATTTGCTGAGTCACCAAAACCTCGTTTCAATGTCTAGGTTTTCTAGTAAATGAGCAATAAACAACCTAGCATATACGCCTCATAAAATATGCAATAAACATTTAATTATGGAAGCATTCAGGCAATTAACAAGTACCTTTGTTTTGCACTACAGATCCTACCATTAATGGCAGAAAGTGATTTACATATGCTATGTTTCTAAAATACTATGATTAACCATGAGAATTGCATTAAATATCTCAGTACCAAATCCAGAAGCAAAGGGAAACCTTTTAGCTAAAACAAATAAAACACACACACACACACATATTGAACTTGAGGCTAGCTATGCACAAGGTGCTTGCTTTTTGCTATCAAAGCGTCAATAAGCTTTGGGTATTCAAACAAGATTTTATATATTAAACACATCCACACCAAATGAATCATACATCAAGTGTTCCTGTGTAGCAGTCTTACAGTTCAATAGAGAAACTTCTGAAACAGTTGAAAAAATAGACTACTGTAGTAATATTCTCCATAGTCTTTTCCCCACAGTCTGATGTAACTATAGCTGACCTTTGAATCATTTCAAATATTTCCAATGCTTCAAAATCTTAAGTTTTAAAAACTGAACCAATTTTCACACAACATGCCTCTTAGTTTGATATTTTCAGTTTAATACTGACCACAGAACTGATCATTTTACTAATCCACACAAAATAGATCTTTACTCAGTTGTCACTGAGAACTGATGACTTTCATTTAAAAAAAAGTTACATTCATTTGCCTTTGCAGAACAAAGATGACAATTGCTCACTGCATAAATGAAAAAATATAAGAAACTGATGGTGGTATAAGGGAAAAGAAAGATATCTTATTATGTTAGTCTAGTAAGCCAACCCAAGTAATTTTTCTGCAAGTGAAGTAGCATCTGAACTCACTGTGGTATATTGAAACCTGTTTTCAAGTTGTGATCAATTCAAATTCTCAGGGATTTTCCTAGACCTGCCTGAGGAGGAATGGCTGGCTGGCTGGCTCTATAGGCAAGCATATCGTGTGGTCCTGGCAGCAGAATACATTTTGCTAAGAGCCAAACTACAGTAGTGAGTTGGGCCTCTCTGTTTTAAGAAGCAGCCTTCTTTTCCTCTCACCAGTTTGAGGTTCTTGGTGTTATTCTGAGTTCTGACAAATTAAGTAGTGTCACGTTACAGCCTTCCCACAGAAGCTATTCTATTCCTGGTTTTTGTTAACTACAGCGTAAAAAAGGAAACTAAAATTAATACTAGATGTTATCTAGATGATCATTTTGATTGCATCTGTCATTCATCCAAGGCAGCTAGATATATACTTGTGTTTTTTTAAAAAGCATTTCAGTAATTCTACTCCTGTTCAGCAAAGCATTTAAGGGCATGTTAAATAGCGATTGACACACATGCTTCAACAGAACTTAAACACATGGCTAAAGGCCTTTGTTGAATCAGGGCCTATTTTATTTAACTCATTCCATTTAGAGAAAAGGATCCTAAAACCCCATTTTTGTGACTTAAGTCTACTTTTTCCCCTTAAAATATTGAGCAATGCATGAATTATATTATAACAAGATAGGCAAGCAGCAAATAGAGGATTATCAGGGTGGATGAAAAATGTATTTACACTTTGTTCTCAAAATGACATCACAGCTGATGATTCTAGAGATTTATGCCATAAGTAGTGTAAAAGGATCTATCCATAGTTTGTGCTCAATAATTAAGTATTCAGTGTGTAAGCGTTAAGCCAATAGAAATCAGTTTTATTACTGAGGGAGTCTTAGCAACAGTATTTGGAAAACTCTTACTATAATTTGTGCATCTTCAGCCTGCTCCTGTATTGTCTGTAAAGCCTTTTCCAGATCTTCATCACCTTCCAGAAGACTAACATCATCATCTGCTGGAACCTAAACCCAAATATCAACCAAGTCACATCAATACACGTTAATGTATTATACTTTCTTCTCAAATATAATGAAGTCCCACTTTCACATAGGAACTTTCCAGAGGCCCTCCCTCTCCTATGTTAAACTCTATATTAATTCTTCCTCTACAGCTAATTCTTTAATTCTTTTTCCAAGGCTAAAGAACATTACTTCTTACATAAACACACCATCTTGTAGTTTTCATTTCTCTGCTTTACAAGAAGACCCAGGTCCTCCTCAGCAGGGTCTGATAACAAATCCAGGCCGATACAACCTCCAGGTACAGGAAGATGGGCTGAGTTCTCAAAGGGTACATCTACACTTGCTCCCGAGTTCGAACTAGGGATGCGAATGTAGCCGACCGAAATTGCTAATGAAGCTGGGATTTAAATATCCCACGCTTCATTAGCATAATCTCACTAAAAATGAGGAGTAACGTTAGTTCAAACCAAGGGGTTTGATTCGAACTAACATGTCCCAGAGCACACTTCCTGGTTCCAATCAGCTGGCGAGCAGAATAGCGTGCGGGTGAGATTATGCTAATGAAGCACAGGATATTTAAATCCCCGCATCATTAGCAATTTCGGACGGCTACATTCGCATCCCTAGTTCAAACTAGGGAGCAAGTGTAGATGTACCCAAACTTTTACTAACACTTTTCTCACCTCTCTGTTAGGTTTACACTCCTTCACACAACTGCTATTCAGAGAGAGATCAAGCACAGGCTTTAGAGGATGTTATGTATTTATATCAAAGACTAGGATATCAATATACTGAAAACAAAAGCCAAGAAAGCAAAGCTATATTATAAAATATAAACATAAATATGCAAATTTCTCACTATGACTAAGCTGAAATCAGCTAACCTGAGTTACTGCTGCCTTTTAAAAATTATTTAAATGGCAAAATGACATAATAAATCAAATGTTACTAGTTTTCTTTATTAAATGAAAATATATACTTAAAACCATGCATATTTTGTTAACTTGTTGGGCTCCAGGGCAGCTGTGCCTTTCCCCCCAGCCTTGTCAGCAGCCCAGGGTGCATTTAAATACAAGAAGAGATGGGTGCTGCAATACAGATATCACTTAAAACTATCTCCTATGTTTTGAGCTCTATTGATGAAAGGTTCTCTAAAAGAAAAAGCTATTACTGTTATCATTGGCAATGTTATTATTAAATAAGTTACCTCTTCATACTGATAATCATCTTCAGAATCTTCTGTAATGGAAACTTCTGTAAGTTTTGTCAAGTCTAACACAACTGACGTATGTGGTGCTTTCCAATGAGAATTAAAACAATTTTTTAAATTAGCATTAAAAATAAAGCAGTTGTTCATAAAGCAGTGACTAGCAGCCTCTTGCCTATTCTATGTAAGGCCAATGTTCATATATTTAGGGCTCACTTTAGACCTTGGATGCCCCTACACAGCTCCAATGAAAGGCATGTCTCTATATTCAAGAACAGAAATAAGCACTCAAACTTTTCATTGCAGGATTGGGAAAGCATTAAAATACCACCTATTTGCTTTGCTATCTGCGAATCCAGTTGCTGTGCTTAACATAAGCCATATGCCAAACTTTACTCTGAGGAACATAGTCACAGTTGCTATACTGCACTAGGGGACTTTCACTGTTCTTACGCCTCTGGGTGAATTTCATTCTTTTAGAAAACTAGCCATTTTCATCAGGTTTAGCGATCTGATATTACAAATGCACAGCTGTGTAGATCCACACTTTGGGGGGAAATAACAGTAAACTGAGCACTGATGCTGCTGTTATGTCAGTATAACAGCCCTACATCTCCTTTAGTTACACTAGGAAAAAATTGGATTAACTGATTTAAATGGGAGAATTGACGAGTGTGTGTTTCGTGAATGCTTTACAATCTCCTTCTGGCAAAGTGTCTCAGCAGCAGCCCCTGCATCTGCTGCATGGGGGCAGGGAAAGCATAGCGGAGAGCAGTTTCACTTGTGGACAGGACTTTGAAGAGCTGTCCTGAAGAACTAGAGCCTTGGCCAACCCTCCTAGATTTTAGCAGCTGTCTCGTTTCTGAGTCTCAGCTCCCATCTCCCAAGCCAAATCCTGGGGACCTTATATTAACAACTATCTTTGTTCCTTTCATGCTCTTAAGAAACTAGTAGTAGTGCTGCTCCTTTAACTGCATGGGGAGGAAAAGTGGGCAGCAAAGTGATCCTGGAACCACTAACAGTTTGCTAGAGGGGCAGAAAGAGCTAAGTGGCTGCAGCTGCTCTAATGTAAATAAGATGAGGCAGGGCAGGAGAGAGGAGGATTGCTTTGGACCTACTGCTCCTAAAAGAATAGAGGGTACAAAAGCAGTAACTGGGGAAACTACCAGTTTTTTAACTTGTACTGGAGATTGATAGGGAGTGCCAAAAGCAGAGGAAGTCTGGTGTCAGAAGAATTGATTTGGGAGGTTAGGTGTTTTGGTTGATTTGGTTTGGTAAGTAGTCTGTCTCTATTTACTGGAAGATCAATTGATCGTCTGGGGTTTGATTTAGCAGGTCTAGTAAAGACCTGTTAATAGAATGCTGAGGGCGCCACTGTCACCAGGAGTAAGGGGAGTCAATGGGAGTGTTTCTCTCATTGATCTCCCACTGATAAAATGGCACCAAACTAATCTTATGGTACACTGACTCCAGCTACATTATTTACGTAGTTGGAGTTGTGTACCTTAATCCGACCTCTCCCCCCTACAGTGTAGACCTGGCCTAAGAATCATTTCTTAAAAACTAAATGCCCCTGTGATCAATGTATTCTATATCCTTTCACTGTACATACAATGGCCATGATGATACTTTATGTCTGGGGCAGATAGCTTCTGAATGAGACTTTAAAAAGTGAGGTCCTCTTTGCACAGTCTGGATACTAGGGCCCCCTTTTTATAAAGGAGGGGCCAATTCATGTACTTATGTATTTGTATTTGCTCTGTGATTATGTTCCTGAATCAGATATTTGTAAATCTGCTGGTTTCTCTTAATATCCCTGCTTTATTTGGAGAATTGTACTAGGCTACATTGTATTTTATCCATATGTGTGTCTATAGAGAGAGAGAGAAGCAAGCAAAGGGAAACGTTAATTGTGTTATTGCAGAAGCTACAAAAATCTTTTTATTTAAACTGCTCATTTAAAAAGAGGATATTTTAAATTTTTTATAGTCGCGATTTTTAACTTACACACAGTAAAAGGATGCCTTTTCACTCATTAAGTCTCAGAGGGGTTGCTGTGTTAGTCTGTAACTTAAAAAAAGAGTAGTCCTGTAGCATCTTAGGATGCGTCTACACAGCACCCTCACCTCAAAATAAGCTATGCGCGATGCAAATTGTGTAGCTTATTTCGACGTTATTTCAAAATAAAGCACTATTTCAACAAATCCCTTAACCCGCGTAAAACAAGGGTTACAGGGATGCCAGAATAGTGTGCCCGTTATTTCGAAATATATTTCAAAATAAAGGATGTGTTTAAAGATGCAGAATTACTATTTCGGGATACTTCCAGTATCCCAAAATAGCCCTGTTGTCTAGATGTAGCGTTAGAGACTAACAAAAATATATATATAGTATCACGAACTTTTGTAGGTGAAACCTACTTCATCAGATGATGAAGTCAGTCAGTAGTAATTTTGCATGTGAGCTTAGAGGGCTTGCCCCACCAATGATTTTGAGCTTTTGATAAGTCAAAAAAGTCTTAATATTCTCAGAATATTTTTTCCTTCACTCTCCAATAACTCAAGATCATGAAGGGATTTTGCTCCAGCTTTATTTAGAAAAAAAAAAAAGCTGAGACTAGCAATAATAAGTTTCAGCCATAAAGGACCTTTCAGAAAGCTATTTGTGCATAAACAGACATTTATAGTACACATCACAATGTAACTAACTGCCTTAACTATAGCAGAAGGTATAATAAAAGTAACATTCAACACAGGTATAATCTAGTCATCTGGGACTAAGAGTCACAAATGTCTGAGTTCTATTCTTGCTCTGCTACTATGTTGTTGTGTGGCAAATCAGATTAAACGTATGGGCCTTAGAGTCCCATATCTGTAGAACGGAGATAAGTTACCTACTTTGCTGGATATATAATAATTATGATTTACCATTAATTCATTAGCATCATAACTAAATGGTACTTTATTTACAGTTCACAAAGCACTCAGAAACTGAAAAATGTACCAAGTATCATTTTATTACTATATTTTTTAAAAGGCCCAATGTCATTGAAATTAAGCAGCCTTTCTGGTACTGTCATGTTGTAGTGTTAAATAAGAGATTTGAATGTTTTGTTTGGTACAACATAAATGCAATATTGTGCATCTAGTAATTTGGCTAAAACATCTCATTGGAATTGTATAATGAGGGAAACAGATTTAGTCCAATTGTTCTTCATAGGTACAACACCATTCCTTTCTAGTCTATAGCTATAGAATCTTTTATAATCTGAATAGAAATGTCACTGCCATATCTATTAGACATTCCAAACTAATGCAATATGCTCTTGGTGATTTAGATGCTTCCGAGAAGAGTAGTTTGCTGTTGCCTTTTTAAAAGTGTTTTACTGACTTGATAGTCCTTATGTGTCATTATGGTCTACACCAGTGTTTCCCAAATGGTTTTCCGCGGAGAGGGTTCCGCGAAGTGAAAATAAGGGTTCCACAAGAAAATTCCATTACAATCACATTTTATGATTTTAAAAAATAACAATTAATATTTAAGCATTTATTAATTTTATTGAAAAAAATGTTCATTTGTGTTTGCCCCGATAAGTGTCCCTGTGTAATGCCAGCTTAGCTAGAGAGTGGGGACAATGATGTCACTACTCTGCGCTGCATGCACAGTCAGTCAATGGTGCAATCGCCTATTATATACCACCGTAAATCCCCGTACTCACTCGTTCTCAGTGTGATTTTTGGTTTTAAATATATGCAATTAAACTAAATGTTGATCTCATGACCTTGTTTATTTGTTTATTATTATCCTTACTTATTTGTGGTCTACTTTTTCAGCTCCATATATAAGACTGTTATTAGGAGTATTTTAAATTCTTTTGAGTTTAAAAGGGTTCCGTGGCCAAATAAAATTGGGAAACACTGGTCTAAATTACCGTGTTATTGCAGGTGCCATGCATCCGGAATAGAACCTCATATTAAAAATCTTGAAATTATTGTTCAAAAATTATATTTCAGATGCACAATCTTTGACAAAATTCCTCATTCCACTATATTTTTCAGCAAACATCACATTTTATTTAAATGTTTTATGTAGTGTTTTTTATCAGCCCGAGCACTGAAGAATTTCTCTGTTTTTAAGGAAACAAACTGAATTGTAGAGAAGTGGCTTACATTGGGTCACACAATGAGTCTATCAGTACCAAGGTTGAGAAGAGAAGTCAAATCTTTTGAGTGCTAGCCTTTAAATATACACTACTGAAAAAGAACACAAAAAATGAGTAACTTATTTCTTTGACTCTTTTTCAGTTATAAAAAGAGCAAACTGTGTTTCTAAATGTCATAACTTGGAAATAAACCTTCTAAATTGCTGTAAGCCAAGTTAGTAATTCCTATATTGTCTAAAATACTGAATTAAACATAGATTTGTAGGGACTGATTGGATAATTGAGGCACTTGATAATGAAATTAAGAGTCTTTCACTCTAGGCCTGTGGTTAAATATTGCTAAGTGGAAGAATGAGCAAATGTGGGAATTTGGTGCCTTATTTGGAAACAGCTTGGAAAAATGTGCAAGACACCTGCTAAAGAGAGAGTATGAAAAGTGGTAAGAGGCAACAGCTCCAGTACTTCAGTTGTTGCTCATTGCTTTCCCAAGCAGCAGCAGCAGCAGCAGCAGCAAAGTAAAATTGTTATCTCTTGTTTCCCCCAGGGATTCTAAACAACAACAGTGGATTCTGGCACCACACTGAAATTAACAAGACTCTAGACAGCCCCATTGTTAATACTCTGAACCCTTAGGTGAAACTAACGAAAGTGGGGCATTTCAGTTTTCCATATCAGAGGCGGAGTGGCTTTAGCTGGGGACATGGGAGGTTCGCATGATGGCCTCGCTTAACAGTGTTCTAATCCTGGGCTACGTCTACACTGGCATGATTTTCCGGAAATGCTTTTAACGGAAAAGTTAAAAAGAGCATCTAGAAAAGTTTGGAAAAAGAGCATCTAGATTGGCACGGACACTTCTCCGCAAAAGCACTTTTTGCAGAAAAGCGTCCGTGCCAATCTAGACGCGCTTTTGCGCAAAAAAGCCCCGCTCGCCACTTTCGCGATCGGGGCTTTTTTGCGCAAAACAACGCCGTCCTGTCTCCACTGGCCCTTTTGCGCAAACGATTTGCGCAAAAGGGCCTTTTGCCCGAACGGGAGGGGCAAAGTATTTCCGCAAGAAGCCCTGATTTCCTACAGCAGGGAGTCAGCGTTCTTGCGGAAATCCAAGCAGCCAGCGTAGACAGCGGGCCCGTTTTTGCGGCAAAGCGGCTGATTTTCCGCAAGCGCTGGCCAGTCTAGACACATCCCTGAAGCCTGGGGACGGAGCTCTCGGTGCCCTTGGGGGAGGCAGTTGTGCGGGGCTGGTAACAATAAGCTGGTCGGCTGTCTCCCGCCATAATGATGTGATGGGGGGGCTGGCCTGGCCCCTGCGGGCAGGGCTGCACCTGGCAAGTACACCTGAGCTGCTGTATTAGCACCCACCCCCACGCCCTATGGGGAGCCCCTATTGCGGGAGGGGGGGCTCCACCCCACGGCTTCAGCTTGCCCTGGTCACACTGACTAGTCGCGCTCCCCCCAGCTCCACACCCGAGCCCCCCGGAAGATCCCGGCTCGCCCCTGCCCTCAGTGACTCCCCCGCCGCCCGGAGGATACGCTGCAGGCAGAAGGGCCCCTCGGCTCCGGCCGCCGCCGCCTCCCCCGCCATGGCGCCGCTCCGCCCGCTTGTGGGCACCCCGCTCTCGCCGTTGCTAGGGGCCCGCCAAGAACCTCTCGCGAGAGCAGGGAGCCGCCCGCCTGGCTCTGTCCGGGTTTCCCGGCGGGGCGGAGGAGAGGGAGGGAGGAGTGAAGGCGAGAAGCGGGAACGGCCGGACGCGATCCGGTCGCCATGGCAATCGTCGCGGTGGGTTACGGGAGGACAGTCCAATGGCACTGCGGAAGGGCGGGGCCGAGAGACTCCTCGGCCAATCGGTGTAAGGGAGGGGGAAAGCCCCGCCTCCTGGCCCAAGGCTGGAGGCACAGAAGGGATGGCATGGCTGGGGCGCAGCTGCAGCCTCAGCTCCCCGGGGCAGTGGGGCAAGGCAGCGCACCCACCCAGGGCTGCTGGGGAGAGGGGCCCAGAGCTCAGCCCCTGGCACTGCAGCAGGCCAGGGGGGCTGCCCGAGAAACCCCAGGAGCCATGGTGCCCTCTGCAGAATACCCTCCAGTGGCACCTGTCTGGCCACTAGCGCTTCCAGCACCCTGCTCCAACAGGGAACTGTTGTCTGCACCTTGGGCTTCTGCAGGACCATTCTAAAGCAAAACTTGGTCCCCTGCAAAAAGTTCCTTCCCCGCTCCAGGGGTTCCTAGCACAGAGGAAATCCGATGTTGCCAACTCACCTACAGTTCAGATTTTTCTCTTAATATCCCAGCTCCTCGCAGTGATGTAATTGCATGAGACTCTCAGCCCAAAAACACCCTCCCTCCCTTTTAGCCGGGATGGTTTCCGCACAAAGTTGAATGTGTATCCTAATGGCTCAAGAGCCAGAAGGCAAAAACTGAAAACAAAAAAACCCACCCAACCCTAAATGTACTGTTTTAAAAAATACCATGACTTAAGTGAACCTCCTTTTTAGAGTGGACTCGTGGTTTTGGAATGCATGGGGCTGTCCGAACTGAAACAGTTCATGGTGTAATTGCAGGGAATACATAATATTTTGATTTTTCATAGCACTTTTCATCTCAAGTACTTATAGATGTGCAATAATTACATTGTGAGAGGAAAGATACTATTCCTGTTTTATAAGTTTATAAAAAAAAAACTTTGGGCAAGTTACATAGTTTGCATAAGGTCTCACAGTGAGTCACCCAACAGACCCAAAAAGAGAGTCTAAGAGTTACTCTGATTTCTAAATGACTTGTACTAACTTGATATTTTTGGTGACCTTTCTATCCAGGTAATGTGGTAATGTGCATGAAAGAATAAAATGAGTAGAAGGAACAATAAACTATCAATGTGTAAGCCTTTTAGACTGCAGTTAATGATCCCTTTAGAGAAAGCAAAATCTTTTTATAGAAGAAACAGATGTCCTGGAGCTGATGTTGCACCTTAGCATAATCTTGAGGGAATTAATTGTTCAAATTCTGTTTCTATGGTATGCTATTTCTCTGTAGTTTAATTAAAAATGTGGGCAAAACTTCTGAGGTCATAGTATAACATATACTATATTCTTGAGGACATACTATATTATTAATTATAACCCAAAGGGCCTGGTCCTAAATTCCCAAAGATCCTTTTAATAGAAATTGCGCACAATAAAGAACTCAGGATTAATTGAGCAAGAAAGGTTATTTGCATTTATGCACAACAACAACAACAGGAAGAAAATCTTAATTTTGCTTTTGAAAGGTTAAGAACATAAGAATGGGCAATGCCAGGTGCCCCTGAAGGGGTGAACAGAACAGGTAATCCTCAAGTGATCCCTATCATATATTTCCAGCCTCTGACAATCAGAGGCTAGGGACACCATTCCTACCCATCCTGCCTAGTAGCCATTGATGGACCTAACCTCCATGAATTTATCTAGTCCCTTTTTCAACCCTATTAAAGTGCTGGTCTTCTCAACATCCTCTGGCAAGGAGTTCCACAGGTTGACTGTGCGGTACATGAAGAAAAACTACATTTTGTTTGTTTTAAACACTAGCCCACTTTGTTTACCTTAACAAAGAAAAGGTTAGGGGGCAACTTGGTCAAAGTTGCCTACACTGGGAACAAGAATTTTGAGAAAGGCACTTCAATCTAGCAAACAAAATTCAGACACGATCCAATGGCTGGAAGTTGAACCAGGACAAACTGAGACCAGAATTAAAACTGCACCTTATTTGTATTTATCAGTCCAGACTGCTTACCAAGAGTTTTGTTGGATTCTCCAACATTTGAAACTTTTAAATCAAGATTAGATATGTCACAGTTTCAGGGTAACTGCATCTGCATCCCCTGTTCTCTGTGGTCCATTCAAGGAGTCTCTAAGGTGATATCAGGTCACCTTCTGGTACCTGTCTCTGGGCAAGAACTCTTGCTCTCCTCCCTCCTGAACAGGGTTTTGAGGCTCCTCAGCTGAATAATGTAAGTCAAGCTGCCTAACAGCCGACTCTTATGTGTTTGTTTCTCTCCAAGGCCTATTACCAGTGGTTACAAGTTACCATACAGCTTTTTCTAAGAAACCACATTATTCTTAGGTTAAAAGTATTGCAGAGGAAAACATTTGTAAAAACTGGTTTAAAGACACTAAACTTACCAAGCATCACTCATCAGTCTTATGGGGCACTGATGGGCCACAGTCTTTTGAATCTTTCCCCAAAGGGTAGGGCTCCTTTTGGACAGCAGGTCATGTCTGCTGGACCAGAATGAAGGCTCGGTTCAAGTTCATTCTTTTATTCCAACAGCCCTTTCTGTGCTTCCTAGTCTCTGGAAAACCTACCCTGATTCCATGTATGCAGATCACTCCCAGGGGGTAGGAACTTCTCAAGACATCTTCAATCTCAAGGGTGATCACCCATACTGTTTTTAGTTCCTGCAGAAGCTGTGAAGACTCTCCCTTAAGAGATAGGACAAAAACGATTCAAAGTTTATTGGAGCGGCCCCCCAAAATACTGCGTAGGGTAGCAATACATGTCAAAAAATGCTCTAACATATATTCTTATTCAAACAGGAATTAGTTCAGGGAAGTCTTGTGATCTGTTATTCAGGAACTCAGACTAAAGCACAACAGACCCTTCAGACTTACAGTCTATTTGCAACAAATAGATAATTGAGAGGGTAATCAGACCCTCTGTATGGAGACTGGCTAGTATCTAAAAGGGTAAATTTTCAAAATATTATTATTTTATCAAAATTGTTCAGTCTGTGTGCTATTCTTCAACTGGTCTTAATATTTGTTTGGAAACAGCTAAATGGCCAGCTTTGCTTGGCACTTTGTGATGTGAGCTGAGTAGGACATCAAGCTTCTTTGACACATGTGACTTGGTGTCACAGTAAGCGTCCAGCAGTACAATCACAAACCGTTATGCGTAAGTGACTTGATACCACAATAAGCTTCCAGCACCACAATCACAAACCATTCTGTGTGTCCTGTACCAACTGGAGAAATCCCCATGCAAATATTACATTTGATTATTGCAGTACTGAATTCCAGACACTAATGAATGGAACTGAGAATAAACTAGACAGATTCACCTGGCTTATAAGAGTTATAACTGAGTTACCAATGATTACTTTGTCCCTGGGTAAAGAAAAAATGGTTTTACTTTATCCTGTTATCCTATTCATAGATTCAGCAGTCAAACAGCCTGATGTAGTATTTACTCCCTGGGAGGGGGAAGACTAAAACAGGTCAGCTCTTTGGCATGCTCATTAAAGGAAATGGTGACTTTGTTTCAACTCTTAGTAAAGGATCCAAACCCATATCCACTGAAGTCAATGGGAATCTTGACATTTATTTCCATGGGCACAGAAACAATTACAAAGCATCCACCCATACTAATTTCATTGGGCTGGTGTACACTACAGTGTAAGGTCGACTTAACATACGCAACTCCAGCTATATAATTTACGGAGCTGGAGTTGACTTATCTTGAGTCACATTTCTGCACCATCCACACAGCATAAGAACATAAGACCGGCCGTACCGGGTCAGACCAAAGGTCCATCTAGCCCA
>JANRFK010006693.1:5560096-5573268 GCA_030068395.1 Apalone spinifera
AGCTACGTCAATTGCATAGCTTATTTTGAAATTGGGAGTGTCTACACAGCACTTTTTTCGAAATAGAGTCCTCTTCCTCTGACTTCCCTTGCTCCTCATACAATGACGGTTACAGGAGCCGGAGTAAGAAGTCTTCCAATGTGACAGTATTATGACATTATTTTGAAATGATTGCCTGCTGTGTAGACGCAGACTAAGTTATTTCGAAATTGCACTAGTAATTTTGAAATAATGTTGCTGGGTAGACATATCTTAGAAGTCCCACTGGTTATGGTATACTAAGTTGGACGAAAAGGGGAGGAAGACTCTGCAGACAGTACGCAGTCCTTTTACATGTCCCAAAGCCAGATCTGCTTCTTTTCCCCCCACCTTCTCCTCGCTTCCCATGGAAGAGAGCATTTGGACCTTTCTCAGCTGGCGTTTCGGAGAAAATATTATTTAACAGCTGAGAAATGGCCATCACTCCTACCGCACAGAAGGTCACATTTATTGTCTTTAAAACTCTTTGGGCAGAATTGCTTGCAGACAGCAATGCCTTTGCTTATTAAGATTGGATTGTCTTCTGCAAAGAAGAGGTTGGGCTGCTGGAAAGGTAGGTAAGCGTCCCTCAGACCGAGTGTATTTGGCTCTGTAGTAAGTTGAAGGCTTAAAACATAAGCCCATGTAGCACAGGCCTGGTCTGAGGCCTAGCTAACAATGGACAAAACATGGCTAACATAAAGCAAAGCTAAGCTGAGAGCAAGAGGCAGGCCCAGTTCACAGAACTTGGCACAAACAGGGCTGAGAGTGCAAAACACTAATTGGTAATAGGCCCAGGTGCAGAACAATAATTGGTACTCGGGATAAGTTGAAATCACATGGTATCACCAGCTCATTACAAATGATCTTGGTACCTGTTTCTCACAGATACCGACCCAGGTTCAGGAACGACTCTGAAATGACAGCATGATGGATAGAGGTGATCTAATCAAACCACGAGGTACATGGCGATGGGTGGTATCTAAGTACGTCAGAGGGTGGTAACCTGACATCATCAGAGGATGGCAACCTGATACATCAGCAGTGAGGTGTGATTTGTTTATACCTGTATATAAAATGGAGTCTTGGGGTGACAGTCTTTGGATGACCTAGAGGGCAGTGGAAATTTCCCACTGATTGAGTCATTCCATTGCGGCAAGTACATGTGCGTAGTGGTTTACTACAGTCTACTGACAACTCTGACTGTACTTCGCTTATCAATAAACCTGGCCTGGTGCCTTTGATCCTTATCTGGTCTGTGGTCTTTGGCCTGTGGTCTTGGGGTCTGCTGTGGAGACTAAGTGTACAAGTTGACACGGCCCACATCATTGAGCACACATGCAAGCAGCCTTCTGGTTCTCATCATTGACGGAGCCAGAGACCTGTGAGGACACCTTGGCAGTAAATCCTGACCCCGCCTGCATAACTGCAGGCTCATGTCAAAATAGATGGAGTTTCTGCCCCAATCAGCAATGCGATCCCTACTCCTCCATCGTTTTTATAGGATTCAGGGGATCTCTTCCCATCTTTTATTTTCCCACCCATCATCCAGGGGAGATGCTGTTTGTCTGGGAAGGCGCTGAGTATGTTCAGTGCACTTGCTGGTATCTTTACCTGCAGCCCAATTAGCATTCGTATTCTTTCAAGTTAGGCTGTTTAGGCTCCAAATAACCAGTCTTCCCTCGTCTTTAAATAACAACCAGGAAAAAAAAGTTAGATATGGCTCCAATATGCCAAACATATTATGTCAGGTTGTATATATTATACTATGACTGCCGGAATCTGAAAGATTTAAACATCATGCACTGCCTACTGTGGAATAATTTCAGATTCTAATTAAATGCTTGGTTAAGGGGAAAACAATAATTGCTGGAAAAATAAATGGAGCACATTGTGGGGGAAAGTGTACGTTTAATAAATACTCTTACATCCCTACTTTGAAGTGTGAGAAGAGCACAGAAATTGGTTGGGTTGTAATTAATGTCAAAACAAAGTCTCTGTAGCCAAGAGTTTCACCGGGGTATTTATCGAATTATGTATGTACATTCGTTTTCAGGCCCCATTAAGTGCTACTGACGTTAACGGGAGTTGTGTCATTGGCTTCAGTGGGGAGCAGGATCAATCCCCAAACACGCAGTCTAACTTTTGTAGATCCAGCTGTGATGGGAGGAAATCATCCATAGCAGGTGAATGGAAACATCCTGAAACCCGCTCAGTGTAGAAATGCAACTTCTAAAATTGGTATCTGGTGCCAATGGAGAAAATACGATGAAAGAATTACCCTTCAAGCAAATATAAAGGATTAGCACATATTCCCTTTGTGGGGTGGTGCCAAATACCTTAATCATACAAGAGCAGTGGTTCCTAAACTGTGGTCCGTAGACACCTGGTGGTCCACGATGGTACTGCAGGAGATCCGTGGAACGTTTTAAAAGTTTGGATTGGGCCCAATCCTTTCTTTTTCTTCTCCCATGGGGTCTGTGAAATTTTAATACATTGAAAAGGGTTCCATAAGCTCAAAAAGGTTGGGAACCAGTATACTAGGGGATGGAGTGAAGCGATGCTTTGGGAGACATGCTGACCACAGAATAAACAATTTAAAAGCATATTCTGTACCATACGGTAGCTCTGCCAGACCTTCTTCTGTTCCTAATAAAAGGAGGAAAACAGACTTTGGATCCAAAAGTTTCCCTGGAAAATAATGGAAGTTTTGGCTTTAGCTCCAGTGCCGCTCCCTCCTGCATGTTAGGATTCCTTTCCCGTTTGTTCTCAGTCACTGAGCGCACATTATTTTCCCAGAGTTCAGCCAGTATCAGCATTTTTTCTTCAGCCGCCACAGGGCGTTGTATGAAATGAATATATTTATAAGTAGATAAATTACAAACTTCTTGAGAAATCTGGGCACAAGCAGGCTTTCTAACCGGTTGCTAATGATGTCATTTTTACCCATGTCAATAATGCCTAGTGACTGCATGAATAGGTCTGTTTTTTCTCATTACATATGCGTGAAATTGTATTTTATTAGCCCTGCCTTTACATCCGTACACTGTCCTAAGAGGACGGCTATTTGGATTGAATGAATAGTTCTAGCTCCAATTTCAGCAATTAGGTGACACCGAACAACACAATTTGTATTAAAAATTGATTTAGAATGTTGAAGCCGTCCAGAAATCTTAATGGCTGACGATTCTTAAAGCCCAAGCCTTCATTTCTTGCTCTCCCCAAATGCCATGGAAGGAGCCCTTAGGCTAACCAGATCACAACAGTAACATACTGGGCTGCAGTCAGCCCCACCCCCACTCCACCGCAGGCCTTATGCCCCCTCTTTCCCTCCCACACACTGTTGTCTCCTCCCCCCACTGCTCACCACTTCACTCACCTGCCAGACAGGCTCCTGCAGGCCACCAGAACCCCTGCTCACTGCTGCTCACCTCCTCACCCTGGCAGTGGTGCTGGAATGGTTTTTGGAGTGGGGGTGCGGAGCTGCAGCCCGTCTTGCCCTTGTCTGCATGCCTCACCACTCCCTGCTGCTGGAGCCGTCAGCCAGGACTTGTGTGTGGGGCTGGCAGCCAGGTTCCCAGGTCAGTGGCTGAGACAGAGGCAGAGACCCTGGAGCCAGCAGTAGAGCTCCCAGCTCCGGTGGGTAGGACCTTAGGAAACAAGGGTTCAGAGCCAGTGTCTGGGACCCTGGACAGCAGGGGCATGGACCAAGAATCTCTCACACACAGTCATCTCCTCACCTGCATATCGGGACAAATGGGAGTTTTGATGTTAGACCAGTGCCGTTCCCGCCGATGGTGTCCTGTTCCTACATCAGTCGGGATGCAGCACAAAGGGTTAAACGTTGGGACATCTAGTAATCCTACAAGCCCCAAATATGATATACTAAAGGATTATTTCAGTATGGGGTAACTTGAATAATTTGGCTTTAGGAGAAGTGATGTCTACAATACAGCACCGTGGTAGGTTGGGCAAGTCACTTAGGCCTGATCTACACTGACATGGAGAGTCGACTTAAGATACGCAACTGCAGCTATGTTAATTATGTCGCTGTATTCAAAGAATCTTAAATCGTGTTTTGGCACCAGCCACACAGCGAGAGATTGATGGGAGCACACACTCGCCTCAATTTCCCTTATTCTTCATGAGGAGCAGGACTACAAGCACCGATGGAAGAACCCTCTCAGTTTGAATTAGCGGGTCTTTGCTAGACCCGCTAATGTGAGCTCCAGAAGATTGATGGTAGAGCTTCAATCTTCTCTGTAGCGTAGACAAGCCCTAGACCCACATTTTTAAAAGTGTCTATCCATACTTTTCTATTTTTTGGAAGCCCAGCCTAATATATCTGCATTTTTTATACCCCAAAATAGAATTAATGGACACTTTGGCTATGTCTGCACAGCAGTTAGTCAGTTATTCTGAAATAACGTAGCGCACTTCTATACAGCAAGCAGTTATTTCAAAATAAATTCGAAATAACGGGCTTCTTACGCCGACTCCTGTGACCCTCATTGTATGAATAGTAAGGGGAGTCGGGGAAAAGTGTTCTACTTTGAAATAACTGCTGTGTAGACAGTGCCAAATGTCAAAATAAGCAATTTCAATTTAAGCTACGCAATTAACATAGTTCAAATTGCGTAGCTTATTTCGAGTTTAGCCCTGCTGTGTACACATGCCCTGAGATTAACCTCTCTGAGCGATAATCTCAGAGGACTTTCAGGGTTCATCTACACAGCACACTTAACTCAAAATAAGTTACGCAATTTGCTCTATGCAAATTGTGTAGCTTATTTCGAGGTCATTTAGAAATAGCTTACTTCAAAATGTGATGCTGTCTATACAGCACCAAATTTTAATATTATAGGGTTGCCAGAATACCATGCCCATTGTTTTGAAATATATTTCAAAATAACCGGGCTCGTTTAAAGACACGGAATTGCTATTTTGGGATACTTCAGTCCCGCTGTCTAGACATAGCCTCACTTCCCCCTTCTGTATAATGGAGATAGTAACATTTTTCCAACTTCGTAAGTGCTATGAGGTCTTCAGATCAAAGTATGTGAAGTAATATGCTCTATAAAACCATTTCATCTACTCCACAGGATACATTACCTGTTTGTTATTGCTTAATTAATGTTACTAACCAATGTTCAAAGTTAACACAGACTCTAAAAATCAAGAAGCAACCAATAAAGCTGGCCTTATGGCTGGGGGGTGAGGGATGATAGAACAGATGGTCCTGAACCAAACTAGTTCCAAAAACTGCAAACTTTGGAATGTAATCTTGAAACTACAGCTGGATGCAAATTTTGTGCTTGTAGTCTATAAACTAGCCCTCCTCCCTGCCCTGCTCTGAACCTTTGTGTGCAGTTCTGCAAATCCAGAATGTATAGCTTTTGTAACTTTACAGATTTCCAGCACAGGCCCACCTTTAAGTTATTAACCACGACAACACATCCTTGAAAATGTGATTGCTTCACTACAGTTGCAAGATATTATGCTACTGCTTTGTTCGCCACCATTTATTTCACCACACTACCTCAATTAATCGTGTATCTACCACATCATACATGTGTTAGTAAAAATAAAATATACATTATGTCCCATTTTCTACTATGTTACTAAATATTTTATAACAGCCCTTATACTCCTTCTGCCTATTCAAGTGCATATCTTCTGCCGTGGTGCATCAGATACATGCTCTTTCTCTCCTCGGTGTCCAGAGTTGGAGGGAATGATCCACTATAGCAAGAGTCATATTTGGAAGTATTCAGGGCCAGTTTCTGGCAATCTCCTGCATATGTGTACAAGTTGGGAGAGCAGAAGGCACCTGTGGCTGACATTCCAACTCCACAGGGTGTCTTGAGGACCCCGGTATTAAGTTTAGGAATAGTTTCTGTATGACTGTGTTCATACAGAAGTGTTACCACAAACCAAGAAACTCAGAGGTCACGCCACATCTACCCTGACAACTTCTCTTTGCCCTCTTTGACTGATGCCTCTAACAGACTTCCTAGCACTCTACCCGCAACAGGTGATGTTGGGTATACAGCACATGTAGCATGTACCCATGATGTTGGGTATACAGCAGAGAGAGCATGTTGGGGATACAGCACACAGGAATAGGAAGGAGTGTTTCCTGCTAAGACAAAAGTGATGGACGTAAAGAAAACCATCTGGCTTATCCTCAACCACTTCATTGGCTCTGTACATGCTACTTTAAGGCATGTCTGTGCTACAGCGTCACCTCTTCAGCTTCACATCCATGCTGCTGTCGTGTCATGGGGTTGACGCTTCCTACATCCACAGCGCAGGTTTTTCCAGGGATGGAGTGAATCTCCTTCCCCCCAAATTCCTCTACCAACCCCTGGTTTAGATCTGGAAAGGTCAGGTTGACCAAACTACAGCTCTCAGGGCATGCAGTTCTTCACAACCCTGAGCAACTTTGCTAGGCCAAGCTACATTTTAAGTGCAGACAAGGCCCTGAAATGGCCTGGTACTCCCTCTGGAATGTTGTCTGCACTCTCCCAAGCCCTGAACTGCACGGTCATGTGTGCTACCAGGCAGCTATACCCCCTCACAGCTACAATAGCCTATTGCGCTCTTCTGCTTACACAACAGACGTACCGCCACATACAACCGAGGGGTTCATGAATCCTTTGGGTGCAGATACACCAGTCCTCGTATTGCACCATGAGTGGGGGCAACCTCCTACAATTAATCTCCTACAATTAATCCAGCTGTCCCTACCATGGTAAAGGGCATTTGGAGCGTGTGGAGACAAACGACAGTACATAATTCTATGGCACATGTCGCGCCACATAAAACAGGTCATTTACATAATATTTCTTCATGGCTGCCTTATCATAGGGCAGTCCTGCCTGAAACATACCTAAAATATTTCCCCCGTGACTCCTGCCAGCTCTACTGGTGGAACTTGTATGTACATAAACTCTTCATTCCGTGTAAGCATTAACTTTGCGTTAATAAAGCTTTTGGACAGAGAACTAATTGTATGCAGTGTTCGTTAAACAATCAGAAATGAGAACATCAGTTTTAACACTGAAAAATGGATCAGGAGAATCCATAATAAGTGATATCTTATTATTTTTTTCAAAAGCATATGGCATTGCAAAGTAATGAAAGAGAAGCCTTAAGGTTATTTCGACAGCATATTAATTAACTGTAAAGGATTTCTGAGGGTCATCTCTACAGACTGTAAATGCTCTAGGTCGGTGTTTCTCAACCAGTGTTTCTCAACTTTATGGGTACTCGAGAGAAGTCTGGGGGGTATGTCAACATAACTGAAATTTGGAGAAAACTAAATTTTTGTTTTAAGTTTTACAGCGCTTTATTAGTTTCGTGCTTTTTACACCCAAAAAATTCATCGCCCACCCAGCTACAATTAAGTTGTTTAAACACATGTATTGCAATGGCAGAAAAAAATTATGTGTGTCTGAAAATTGCAGGTACTGGGGGTACTTATAATTTTTTTTAAAGGGGGTACTTTATTAAAAAAAAGGTTGAGAAACACTGCCCTAGGTAACATTTCTAATGGCTTTTTATATACATTCATGTGCTATAGGTAAAGTAAAATAGCAGATTATTTAATCTACTGTTTCTGTGTCCCGCATCTCTCAGTAGGTTCCAAGATTTGATTCTTGAACTAAAATTCCACACACAGCAAACTTTGCATGAGGTTTTAACAGTTTTCCTCCTCCTTTCATATTTGTAACGATGGTGACATCTACTGTTCAAAGAAAAGGAACCACTTAAGCAGGTGCTAACCTCAAACAATTTATCCGTTGTACGTGTTTAGTTATTAACCCTTGTTTGCACTATAACAATCCACAATCACATGCGGCAATATTAATAAACTAAAGGATTTAACTAATGTTGTGATATTTTAGTCCTGGTGAATTTTAGGCGCACACACATTATGGAAGGTTATACTAATCTAATCTAATGTGTTACGATAATAAAGGTACATTCAAATTGTACACATTCAGTACAAGTAAACATCTTCTCTCTCTTGGGAAATCTGTAAGGACATTTGGGGTGCATCTACACTGCACCCTTAGCTTGAAATAAGCTACGCCATTTGAGCTATGCGTAACTTTATTTTAGTGAGTTTCAAAATAGCTTATTTTGTAATTTGGCACGGTCTACGCAGCACCAAATTTTGAAATGAACCACTATTATGAAACATCCCTAAATCCTCATGGGACAAGGTTTACAGGAATGTCAGAATAGCACTCCTGTCATATTTTGAAATAACAGGCTTGTTCAAAAGGCACGGAATAGCTATTTCAGGATACCGGAAGTATCCCAAAATAGCACCGCAATGTAGATGCACCCTTAAATGGTAATTTCCTTCATCTAGGTTTTATCCTTTCCCCCCCTGCCCCCTGCAATTAGTACTGAAATCTTCCTTCTCATGTAGAGAGGCTCAATGTACAGATAGGAAATACGTTTTCTTTCCTGAATCAGTTTATTTCTTCCCTGGTACAACTCCTTCACCCCCTCACCCCACCCCCAAAAGAAAGATTGCAAATAAAGATTAGAAATGTCGTTGTGATGGTGGCTGTGGTATCACTCTCAATAATGACATTTAAGTGGAAATTGTGAATCCTTTATTGTGTCCATTTTCTTAACCATCTTACAGGAAGGATAAACTAAAGCAGTGGATCACAGAAAACCCAAAGGGGAAGTGCAAATAACACACGTATTATTATGGCAAACGGGTATGTATGTCTCATAGAGATTAAAGAACATGCACCATTTAAATGACACCCATAATACTAAGCCTATCGTTTTAGTTATTTCTTCCATTTAATTCCTCAACATTTTCTTCCATATAACTGCATCTATAAACCTTATCATGTTCTATCTGATGGTCCAAAAAATAGGCAGAGTTTGTGTGTGGTGAATCTATAACTTTGTCACTCATTCCCCTTTCATCCTTTGCTTTCTGGGTTTGGGTTTTTTTTTTTATTTCTGAAGGATAGAGGTGGTAAAAACTGTGCAAATAGGTTTATTTATAGTTAATTGGGTTTTTGAGATGCCATATTAAAGCCATAGCACTGTATTATTGTTTTCACTAGTATTTCTCAGGAATAGCTGCCAAATTATACATGAAAGAAGGACAGTTGCTATGTGAAGATAGCCACTTCCCCCCGTGAGTAATCTGTGAGGAGCTTACAATTTTTCCTTTCTAACTGATCCTACAACAGCTCTAAGGGAAGTTGTGGGCCTGGTTTTCCTCTCACACGCAGCTATGTACTTTGGGAATCACTTTACTGTACCCAGTGGTGTTACACTGGTATGAAACTAAGGCAAACAACAAAGAATCTCTGTAAATTGCCTGTGCATACATTTGTGCATGACATAAAGTGACACTTCTGATAAATGTCATAATTAAATTATCAGATATTTTAATATCATTGTAAAATAACAACAACGTGGGGACTATATTGTGCATTGAACTCATGGTCCATGCTGAAGGAAGATGGGAACGAGACAAGATGAAGCTCTAGAGGCAATACTGGCAGTGACTGACCAGTGATCCTCATACATACAGACAAACACCATTTGTGAGGCAAGAGCCAACCAGGCTTTTGTAAGGGGGAAGTCAACATGCTATTAGAATTCTCTGAGGGCACGTCTACACAACAGGGCTAAAGTCAAATTAAGCTATGCAACTTCAGCTACGTCAATTGCTTATCTTAAGCTGAAATAGCTTAATTCAGCTTTTGGCAGTGTCTATACAGCAGGAAATCAAAGGAATTGCATTCTTCCTTCGACTTCCCTTACTCGTGAAATGAGGGTTACCAGGAGTTAGAGTAAGAAATCCTCCAGCTTGACATTATTTCAAAATAAAGGCTTGTAGTATAGATGTGCCTTGTGTTATTTCAGAATAATGTCAGTTTATTCTGAATTAATGCAGCTGCGTAGATGTACCCTGTGTGTGTCAACTACAGGTGATGCAGTGAAGATTCAAAAGCTCTGAAGGAAACTGAGTAGCCTGGGATAACAGGGAAGGTTTCCTCATGGATCAGTAACTGGTTAAAAAAGAGAGGAAACAAATATTGGGACAAAGGGTCAGGTTTCACAATTGAGAGAGGCAAACAGCAGGGTCCTCCAAGGATCTGTCCGGGAATCTGTGCTATTCAAAACATTTATTAACGACATGGAAAGAGTGAGGTGGCAAAGTTTTCAGATGATACAAAATCTCTCAAGATGGATAACTCCAAAACTCACTGTAAAGAGCTGACAGACAATCTCACACAACTAGAGGACTCAGCACCAAAATGGCAGATGAAATTCAACACTGGGGGGGAAAAAAATCCCAGCTGTCCAGATGTAATGATGGGGTCTAAATTAGCAGTTACCACTCAAGAAAGAGAACCTGGAATCATCAGGGATAGTTCTCGGAGTAACTTCCACTCAATGCACACCAATGATCAAAAAAGGCTAACAGTATGCTAAGAAAGAGAAAAATATCACAAAGCCAGTGTGGAACTGGATGGGGCTTCCAACCATGAATACAGTGTCCTGTTCTGGTCACTGCATCTCACAAAGGATACAGAAAGTACAGAAAAGGGAAATAAAAATGATCAAGGGCTCCAACCACAGATCCCCTAACTGGCTTCCATAGGAGGAGAGACTAAAAGGATTAGGACAGTTCAGCTTAGCAAACAGAGGATATGGTAGAGGTCTATAAAATCATGAACTGTGTTGGATGAAGTCAATAGAGAAATGTTGTTTACCCTTGGCCACAATATAAAAACTAGGCACCACCTGACGAAATTAATGGGCAACAAGTTTAAAGCAAACATTATAAGAACACCCAAGGCTCTTTGAGTCATTGTATTAAAATAAAAGCAACAGTTGAAGAAGGACAGGAAGAAGGATAGAGACAGGTACATTTCTCTTCCCCCTTCTCCCTATCTTAACAAATACCATTCAAACTCTGATCACGCACCCCAGCATCTTAAAAAAGCTGATGACTTGCTATGGGAGAATAGGAGGCAAAGATTGGTACATGAGGAAAATGTTGGTACAGACTGAACCTCTCTAGTCCAGAACTCTCTGGCCCAGAAATATCCATGGTCCGGCATGACGTTAGTTAGCCAGATGTTCACGTTTCATGGGTGTGGCCAAATTTCCTGTGGTCCCATAAAGTTTGTTGACAGCCGCCAGTCCAAGCTCTGTGTTCTGTGCTATTCTTCAACTATAATTTACCCCTGAGAGCAGGGGTATGTCTATACATCAAAGTTATTTTGGGATAACAGAGGTACCCTGAAATAGCTACCCCACATCTTCACAAGCCACCCGTTATTTCAAAATATTTTTCAAAATAACGCGTGTGTTATTTTGGTATCCTGGTAACCCCCATTCCACTAGGGTTAAGGGATGTCTCAAAATAGCACTTTATTTCGAAATAAACTCAAAATAAGTTATGCAATTTGCGTAGTACAAATTGCTTATCTTATTTCGAGTTTAGAGTGCAGTGTAGATACAGCCTAAATGTCCTCTAACAGCCCAGTAAGCAGGGGAAGTGTTGGTAATGCTGCTAGACAACATTGACCTCTTGTGGTCCGGAAAATTCTCTTTTCAGAACCAGTCAGGTCCCCACGATGCTGGACTAGAGAGGTTCAACCTATAGTTCCTCTGAATTCAGTGGTGCTACTACAATTTACATAGGCACATTCCAATTTCACTGACATTTGAAGAAGCAGATATTTCAAGGCAAGGATATAATCCCGCTATAGGTTTTAGTGTATGAGGTAATGAACATTTTTAGTGCTTAAAGATGCTGTGCAAACCTGCAGGGCATGTGTGAATGCCAAGAGTTTTATGAAAAGGGTGGTTTTACAGCCAACAGACTTTAAAAAAAAATCCCTGCAGTTTATATTAATAAGACTGGATGTTATTGCATGTCAGAAGCTACTGTGATTTATAAAGTATGTCCTACCCAATGTGTTCTGAAAACACTTTGCTCTCGATTCCAGTAACTAATAGCAGATGATAGCAGCTTTATCTCCAGTAGCCAACGTGACCTAGACCCTTCTATTATTTCTGACGATTTTAAAAGTGCATTCTGCTTTCACCTTTGCTTAGGATTGCTTTGACTTCTTTTCCAGTTTAGACACACACACAAAAAGATTCGTATAATAATAATAAAAAAACTGCGTTATTGCATTCTCATTGCAGAATGTTGCAACATTCTGTATTGTTTTAAATCAGGATGGTGTGCTGTTGCTCTCCTTTCTAGAATTCGACGCACATCTGGAGGAACAATAGCAAACATGTAGCAAAAGAAAGAGGAGGGAAACGCAGAGAAAGAGGGATGATCAATTGCAAATAACTGTGTAGGCACTGTTCTATGGGCCAGAACTACTGGACTCATTCTAGCTACGGTTCACATCAAAGCAGACCACAGGGCTGGAAAAGAGGGTCAGAGGAGAAGAAAAGAATGTGATTGGCTGAGCATCAGTCTAGGACCACTTTCACACTCAGAACAAATCCATGGGTGTAGACATTGGATCAGCTCTCCACTACACTCTGGAACCTTTATGTCAATCTCTTGGGTCAAATAGGCCATTTACCAATGGAACATGAAGTAAGGGTTCCTTCAGTTTGGAGGAGGCTGAAAATAGAATAGGACTGCTGGAGTTGCTCCTATGTCACCTCTGCCCTTCCCTGTTGGCCTTGCTCTAGGAGTACGGGGAGGGTTGCTACATCCCAGCAAACTGTAGCTATTGGTACGGCTTCTCTTTCAAATAAGGGATAAGGGATCTTTCGGAAAAGGCTTTATTTTCCTCAAGATCAGCGTCTAGACTGGCGCTTTTTTCCGGCAAAGTTCCGTGCCAAAAAAAAGCGGCAGCCATTTTTATGCTAATGAAGTGGGGGAGATTTAAATCCCCGCTTCATTAGCAATTGCGATACGTCTAATTTACATCCCTTTTACGAAAAAGGGATGTAGTCTAGACGTAGCCTTACTGTCTAGAAAGGAGTACGGCAGAAAGGGATCTAGGGGTTATAGTGGACCACAAGCTGAATATGAGTCAGAAGTGTGATGCTGTTGCAAAAAAACCGAAACATGATTCTGGGATGCATTAATAGGTGTGTTGTGAGCAAGACACGAGAAG
>JANRFK010006693.1:5583411-5617353 GCA_030068395.1 Apalone spinifera
CGCGGACCTGGAACCTGAATGAGGGTGATTCGGGGGTAAAGCCCCGCCCCGTCCGGGGGACCCGTAACACGTACCTTTTTCCGATTTTTTTTCAGAAGAGGCTTTTCCAAAATTTGGCCCTTCTACACTGGGACAAATTTCGGAAAATCCCCCTCTTTCGGAAGATCCCATCTTCCTTGTAGAATGAGGAAGACAGGGCTTCCGAAAGAGCGCATTTGCTCTTCTGCAAAACAAAGTGGAAGAGCAAATGCGCTCCCTGGACGCAGCGGTATCCCGGAAACCCTCCACAGTCTAGATGTACCCTCAGTGTCTTGTTGGTGTAGCTCTCCAGTGGGCCTTCCAGCATGCAAGCCATGTCCTGAGTGTGACGGCAGCCTACCAGCGACGCTTGGGTTACACTCTGGTTACATTCTGGTTCTCACTGGCCCTGGTTATACTGCAGGGTGACCCCAACAAAGTCTGTTATTTCTTGAAAAGACTAATTTGCACATAGCTTTTTACCCCAAATAGAATTTCCTGGACACCTCAATTTAAACACACTGGATTCGATAGTCATTTTCTTTGCAGTTAATAAGCTTGTTTTACTGTTTTAAATGAATACCAGTAATGAAGTATAAAAGTCAGAAATGGTTACAAGAAAGATAAATATAAGACATTTGCTAACACCTAACATAAACTATATCAGATTTGAGCAAGTTTTCTTACCGTATGCTTTTATTGACCAAACGCCATTGGACAGGATCTCTTCTCCCAAAATCCAATGACTCGTCACATGCCAGGATTATGATAGGTGGGGGAGGAGGGGTTTGGGGTGTTTGTCCCTCCTTTGTATAGTTTCAGTCCCCATCTTGAAAAACATTTCTAGCTGAGATTCAAGAGGCAAAAAGTCTATGAGAAAGGATGTTCCCCGCAGCTTTCTCTCACCTGTTTGAACTTGCTTCATTCTCCTTCCTGCTTGATGACTCTAGTTACTGCTTAAATGAAAATTATGGAGAGCACACATTCCTTTTTTAGGATAGACCTGTTTGCTATCCTCAGCTTGGGCACGGTTGTGGGGTTTGGAACGTGTGTTAATAGCATCATACAGGGAAATTTTAACTTCATGCACAGAGCTGCCACACACGTGTTTTCAGGACAAATAATGTCCAGCAAATAATGAGTTTCCAAATGATACTTTACAAGGCATATGTTGTACAAAGATTAATAGTGTGTAGGATGTAAATAAAGGGTATTTGTTGTCATATGTGTACATTACATTTCCTTCCCTATGAAATATTTTGATAAACATATCTCTGTTTTCATGGTTTTTGACAAAACGGGTAGAAATTTTTTAGGTTTTGAAAAAAAAATTTCAAAGTTTTATTTTGGTTAGTGATTTTTTTTAATTGAAAAGGGGGTTTAAAAAGAGAAAAAAAGTTACTCTCTAGATGACAATAGTTAGCAATGTTCAGAAATGCGTTATAAAGTGAGTTTAATTACTTTCAAATGTTGGGTTTGGAAAGGTAGAAGCAGTAGCAATGGCAACTGTGTGTGTGTGTGTGTGTGTAGTAAGTTAGTTTTAGTTATAGTTATATAAAACACAGATAAAACAAGAAGTCAAAATACATGGGGATATTTTACAGTGGTCCTGAAAGACAGCTGATTGCCTTTTAAATGTTAATGCAAGGGTCACATGAAAACTGATGCTAACTGCTATTGTTGGCAGTCTCAGCAGAGAAGTGAATGATCCCCAATTCAATAGAGTACTTTAGCACATGCAAAGTACATGAGTGGTCTCACTGGAGTCAAAGGAACTAGCTATCATGAGCTTGAAGGTACTTAAGCATATGTGTAGTTTGCAGTTTAGGGGATTTAATGAGCAAGAAAACAGAATTACTTTCGCAGCCTTAAAAGGAGCCACAAAAGGTTAGGTTTAAGGAAGCTTTAAGGAAGCTTGACAAGCTGGTTGAAAGTTTGTTGTTCTCATAGTTAGGAATTTAACTTAAACTTCCATAGAGTCTTTAGTCATGTTTAATGGAATCAGTTTCGAAGGTTCAGTCTTAGTTCACCACCTGGAAAATATAAGAAACCACCTGCACTAGAAAACTATGGTTTGTAATATTACACACAGGAAATCCCAGATATAAGCTCTAAGAGTGGCTCTTACCCTGATAGTTCAATGCAGATCAGTCCTTAAAACTACTACGAATCCGGGATGGACAATAACGAATATAAGTTTTAGTCCCTGCCCTTGCATAATCCCAGGTGCCACCTGGCGAAGAAGAGAAAGCTAATGTCCGGGGTTTGCTGTTGTGGGTCTATCAAAATGTTGACAAACCCCTGCAAAGCTAGGTCTGTGGATAATGTGTAGGTGAGAATATGAATATGTTTGTTCCATGCTTAATATGCCCACATAGTGTCTAATAAATATATACTTGGGAAAACAAAGTTACAGGTGCATATTGGAGACCTGTCACTACATAAATATGATGTAACTGCTAATGCACCATGCTTTAGAATGTCCTTGATTATACATTTATACACGAATTTTATTTATTGTGGCAAAGCTCCGGCCGTGCCCTGTGGGTCCTGTGCTTCTAGGTGGTTATTATATGCCTCCAAAGCTCACTGTGACCCTCTATTATCTTTTTCTAGAAGCCAGGGTCATAGCTCAGAGAGTCATTTTCATCATTGGCAAAGTCCGTAACCCTCCCCCCACCATCAACCTGGACCTCCTTTTTCCAGGGTCAGACATTTTAGTGGTGTGGGGAGGGCTGGGTGGTACCTGGGCCCACCTGCTACTCTGGGTTCAGGCCCATGGACCCTAGGTAGCAGCAACTGACAGGTTTTTTCCTCTAGCCCCAATACAGAAGCCTTTTCCCTGGGTCGCTCCCCCACATGCTCCCCTAGTACCTGAGTGAATCTTTCCTTTCTCAGCTTTCAGCAACACTCTTCCTCCTCTCAGTCTGTCTTTTCCCCTTCCCTTACCTGGGGGAAGGCTTTTAAAGCCGGCCCATAGGTCTTAATTGGTGTCAAGAGTCTGATTATCCTGCTGTTTCAGGCAAGTTCTTGATTAGCCTCAGGTACTTGCCTTGATTACGTGGCAGCATTCTCTGTTAGTTCACTCCAGAAACCAAAAGCCACTCACCCAGCTCCCGGCATATCTGTGGTCCATCAAACTACTGTAGCCAGCCAGCTGCCCCGGGTCTGTCACAATTAAACATATTTCAAAATGAAATGCCTTGGCATATGGCCAGCTAACAAGCTTTCTAGCTATGCATTCTAAGCTAACATTAAGTAGGATGGTTTGGAGCATAAAATAATTGCCTGTGAGCGTGAGGAATTATTTATTACTGATATTGCAGTAACACTTTGGAACCCCAATCATGGACCAGGATCATATTGTGCTACACACTGTACAAAGACAGAACTAAAAGACAATTCCTGCCCCAAAGAGATTACAGTCTAAGTATATAAGACTGTATAGTCTAAGAGACAGGAGACAGGGCGGGGCGGGGGGAGGGGAGGAGTAAAGGAAACAGGGAGGCAGTATATGCCAGCATAGACAAAATTGATTTGGATATATTTCTCCATACAGAGTACTATACAATTGGCGTGGTGCTTTGTTAAAAAGTTCCGGGCCTTTTGAACACTGGCTACTGTCAAAGGCAAGACGCTAGACCAGATAGACGAGTGGACTGACTGAGCGTGGCAAATCACATGGTTAAAATGTCTGAAGCGGGGCATCTCAATACCAGTGGTCTATTTTCCAAAGTGCGGAGTGCTCACATTTCCCATTGCGGGCACCGAGGTCGAAAAAGTTGGCCTATATTTCTATATCTGCTGCGGTGGTAACTCAGCTGTGACTAGATTAGCTGCTGCTCATCGGAGAAGTTTTCAGCCCCGCGCTCTGGGCTGCCCAGAAAGGGTAATCGTGAGAAGAGGTAGCAGTGGCAATCCCTCAGTTCTTGGAGCTGCCCTATGCTGGTCTGGCTCTCCAGAACAGCTCCTCTTACGAACACAAAGATTTAGGATGCTAAACTTAAGCTGCCTGATAGAGGTATAAGGACATGGGCGGTGGGTGAAGACCCAGCTGAAGCCCTGCCCCTTCCAGCCAAAGCCACACACCTTCCCTCCAGACCATGCCCCTTTACAACCTTCCCCCGCCAGACAAGCCTCACCACTGCGGTGGGTGCAGTCCCAGCCCTCCCAGGCCACTGGGAAGCTATCCCTGGCAGTGTGGCTCCTCCAAGGTAGCTGAATAGTGTAGGCAATTTTGGGAAGGCAATGCCTTCCCTTGCCTATATTACCCACTAAGAACATAAAAACGGCCATACTGGGTCAGACCAAAGGTCCATCTAGCCCACTATCCTGTCTGCCAACAGTGGCCAATTCTAGATGCCCCACAGAGAGGGAACACAACAGGTAATCCTCACATGAGCCCTCCCCTGTCACCCATTTCCAGACAAACGGAGGCTAGGGACACCATTCCTACCCATCCTGGCTAATAGCCATTGATGGAACTAGCCTCCATGAATCTATCTAGCTCTTTTTTGAACCCTGTTAAAGTCTTAGTCTTCACCACATCCTCTGGCAAGGAGTTCCACAGGTTGACTGTGTGCCGAGTAAAGTAAAACTAGACATTTATAAGGAGTTTTAATGGTGACCAAGGGTCACAAGTTAACAAGGAAGCTTTGCCCATCTCCCCATACCAGCTGGAGCAGAAAGTGTTTCTCTGGCTCTGTCCCCGTATACTGGAGTGGAACTCCTGGGGCTTTTGATATTGGCAAAAAGTTCATGGAACTCAAAGTAATGAATTTAAGTGGAGCACATGCATGTGTGTTTGTGCCCACAATAGTTAACTGAAGCGAAACACGTGTATGACTAATCTTGCATGCTGTGGCCAAGACAGAAATGAAGATGGCCATCAAATTGAATTATTTCTTTATTAGCAAGATTCGGGGACATCGTTACAGCCATGGAATTAATTTGCATTGTGTATGTGAGTGCCTCCTTTTATAGGTTTAAGTGTGATATTGTATTAGTATTCAAGAAGGAAGGAAATAACTATTAATATATGAGAAAGTATGCAGAGAGTAAAGATTTAGTGATCTTATTTTCTTTAATGATTTGTTTGGTTTTTTTCCAAGGTGATACAAAGAGAAAAATCCGTCATGAGTATGTCTTTCTTCACTAAATAAGGGTATGTCTAGACTGGCGGTATCCCGGAAAAACTCTGCCGCGTCCAGGGAAGGAGTTTGCTCTTCTGCTTTTTTGTGTGGAAGAGCAAACGTGCTCTTTTGGGGAGCCCTGTATACCTCGTTCTATGAGGAATAAGGTCTCCTTTGAAAGAGGAGGCTTTTCCGGAAAAGCAATCAGAAAAAGTGGAGCACAATTTCCGTAGCTTTTTCCTAAAAAAGACTATAGTGTAGACCTAGCCTAAGAGATCTTTATACATGAATATGTTAACCAGCTGTACTATGCACTTTTTGGTATATGTTCCACAAGGTAAACAGTCCAGTCCTTGCTTACAGACAGCCCCCCAAATGGAACATGTACTCACACCAACCACACGCTCCCTAACAGAAACACTAACCCAGGAACCAATCCCAGCAACAAATCCCATTGTCAACTCTTGTCCACCCATTAACCCAAGTGACACCCTCATAGGGCCTAACCACATCAGACATACCCTCAAAGCCTCATTCACCTGCAGATGCACAAATGTGATATATGCCATCATGTGCCTGCAATGCTCCTCTGCCATGTACCTTCGATAAACTGGACAGTCTCTGTGTAACAGAATAAATGGACACAAGTCAGACATCAAAGTAACATACCAAGCCCAGTGGGAGACCATTTTAACCTCCTTGGACACACAGTTACAGACTTGAAAGTTGCCAACCTCAAGCAAACACACAAAAACAAAACCCACAAAAAAAAATAAACAAAAAACCCTCCAAAACACAAAACTTCAAAACCAGGCTACAACGCAAAACTGCTGAGCTGGAATTCATTTGCAAATTGGACACTATCAGAACGGGTTTGGGAATGGCTCTCATTGCAATAAGTAATTTTCTACTTGAGGTATTCTCAGCTTCTTATCCACATTCACCCTGATTGAACTAGCAATGATGCAACATCTCTATCTCTGTATCCTTACTATCTGTTTCTTTTTTATTTTTCCACTTCACGCATCTGATGAAGTGAGTTGCCACTCACGTGCTCTTATGCCCTAATAAAATTGTTCGTCTTCAAGGTGCCGCTGAACTGCTCGTTGTTTTTGCTGAAAAAGACTAATACGGCTACCTCTGAAACTTGTTTGACCTGTGTTACCCCGTGTGCCTGCGGCTAATCTCATTTATCAGAGAGAACCCTTAAATATTGCACATGATTATTAGTAAACAGCTCTATACTAGAGCAGTGTTTCTCAAACAGTGGTACGAGTACCCTTAGGGGTACTTGAGAGAGGTCCGGGGGCTACATCAACACAACTGAAACTTGTAGAAAACTGAATTTTTGTTTTATAGCACTTTATTATTTTTGTACTTTTCACACCCAAAAATGTCATCGCCCGCCTGGCTACGATTAAGTTGTTTAAACAAATGTCTTGCAATGGTAGAAAACATTTTGTGTGTCTGAAAACTGTAGGTACGGGGATACTTACAATTTTTTTAATTTTTTTAAAGGGGGTACTTTATTAAAAAAAGGTTGAGAAATACTGTACTAGACTATTGGTTAATTGCTGTAAAGGGCTTCAATGTAAAATGCCAACTGAAGTACTAAGTACCATAAACAAACCTGATCTCTAGTTAAAACCACACTGTACCCTTTCCTTTGGCACACAAAATGTTTAATCGGTCTTCCAGCCTTCAATGCATAAATGAAACACACCTAAAGTCGACAAGAAAAGCGACAATGTTTCTAATTGCAGCCCAGCTTCTGCTCAGCTGTGCATTTCTACAAGAGGACTGTGGCTTTCTGTGTATTCTGCGTTACATGATTATTCAGTAAGTCCTAAACCACAAAGAGCTCCTAGGGAAAGAGTCATCATAGCAGTAAGCACGAGAGATGCAGGGGCTGGCTCACTAGCAGTCACAGACGGTGCTTTTGTGTTTTTAATTTGTGTTTTTTCGTGTATTGGTGGTGGGGGAGGAGGGGATAGAAAACAGTTTGAGATACAGTTGCATGGAAAAAAAAAATTAAAGAAGCGACTGACCGCAGACTGAAGCTGTGTGGCGGCAGAATGGAGGTTTGTAACGGCTCCCCTCCAACTTCAAACATCTCCCCAGTCTGCAAAGAGCAGCCACAGTGTAAACTTATCAGTCTGATAATCATCTAGAATGAGAGGGTCTGGTGCAGGCAGCTCTCTCTCCAAAAGTCCTCCTTGCCTCAGAGCAGCAGAAGCGACTCATCTTCCCAGGTGCCCCTTTACAGGAACGTCCCCCCTATATAACATGCCTTATGGGGCGGACCCTTTAAATTAAGGCCACACTGCTTGGCTCTACCGACAGAGGCTGTTTTGCAACTTGCTGTTGTTTCCCACATCTCTCTGGCTTCCAGCTAATAAATATTCTCAAAGAGGCTGCCCTGCCATTGACCTTGGATGAGTCACTTCCCCTCGGTTTCCTCTCCCATCCTTTGCCTGTTTTCTCTGTGGGGCAGAGGCAGTCGGTTCACAGCCGGAGCCTCCTGGTCATCAGAAGACACCTGGGCATCACAACACCCGCCCTCTTGAAGGAAGCCTCCACTGGTCAGAGGAGGTACCTTGAGGTTCCATCCATCCTTCACTACCCGTGGGGAAGAATTGTGCCTCGTCCACCATTAAAAAGAAAAAAAAATAGAGATTTTCAAAGTGTGGATGGTGCTGAAGTTATGCAGCTCAATTCTGATGTTAGCATGGAAGAGGAGGAAAGGACCACAGAGAACCATAGAAATCCAGACTTGCAAGGGACCACAAGGATTCATTTAGTACAGTCCCCTGAGCAATAAGGACCAAGTCAACCTAGACCAGTAGTGCTCAATCCTTTTTCATTTGCAGACCCCTTCAGAAATCTATTGTCTGTACACGTAGTTGGAGTCTGTTCTGTCAATTTTCTAAGTCTTTCAAAGACCCTTTAGACGTATTCTGCGGACCCTTGGGCATCCGTGGCCCACAGACCTAGAGTATCCATGGAAGGATACTCCAATCATAGGGATTCCACACTGTCCCTTGAGAGCCTATTCTAGCATTCAGCTATCCTGATAGACAATTTTCCCTTATATCTAATCTAAATCTCCCTAGCTTCAAATTAAACCCATTATTTCTTGTCCTACTTCAAGTGGCCATGGAGAACAGCTGATCACAATCCTTTATGTAATCAAATATGAAGACTATTATCAGATTCCCGCTCACTCATTTTTTTTCTCAACACTGAATATGCCTAGATTTTTTAAAAATCTTTCCTCACATGGTAGATTTTCTAAATCTACTCTCATTTTAGTAGCTCTCCTCTACAATCTCTCCAATTGATCCACATCTTTCCCAAAGCATTGTGCCCAAAACGGGACACAATTCTGCAACAGAAGTATCACCAGTACTGAACAGAGTTGGACTGTTACCTCCCATTACTTACATTTGAGACGCCTATTTAATACACGGCAGAATTATATTAGACTTTTTAGTAACTTCATCACATTAACTCATTTTCAGTTTGTGACCCTTTTCAGAAGTACGGCCACCTACCCTTTTATTCCTCATTTTATAGTTTCACAATTGGGTTTTTTTCCTTCCTAAGCCCTGGTCTACACTAAGGCTTTATTTCGAAATAACCCCTCTTGGGTTGAATTAATAAGTGGCGCATCCACACTACCAAGCCCGTTATTTTGAAATAACAGACCGCTTATTTTGAAATCTGTCCTCCTGCTTTCCTCGGGGAATAGTTATTTCGAAATAGCAGTAGTGTAGATGGTCCAGTGACGCGCTAGGAGTTGGAAATAACTACTCCCTAGAGCAATTCCAACTAATTGCTCCTCAGTGCTTCCTGGGACTCAAAATTGAGGTAGCGCGTCCATATTAATGGAGCCTACTTCGGACTAATTTTCATGCTTCCTCATAGTGTGGACCCGCTGTTTCGATTTTGTTATTTTGGGAGTTAATAAATCAATTTTAGTTATTTCGAAATAGGGCATGTCTGCACTAGGAGACTAAGTGAGGTACTTTGCCTTGTCTTTATATCCCCACAGGTCATGGGGAAGACAGTGTCTACTGAATATTTTTCAGGTGCTTTTTTGCACTCTGATTAAAAACTCTTTCTGCAGAACCTCCAACTTGTCAGGGACATAGAGTAAAATTTTTAAAAGACTCATGAAGCCTAAGTCATTTTCAATAGTCTCTTAAGCACGTTGAGGCCCAGATTTTCAAAGATATTAATGTATCTGAAAATGCAAAGAGACGCCTAGTGTTTTTTTCAAAAACATCCGAGTAGGTGAGTGCACTTTTGAAAATCCCACCAGGAGACTATCTGCAGGCTTCCTTGTCTGCATATCTTTGAAAATATAGCCCCTCAAATGCTTGAGGCATGTTTGAAAATGGGATTTAAAGCAAAAATTTCCTAAAACGCTGAAGTCACATATTTGCCTAAGTCCCACTTTCAAAAGTGTGTGAAGCACTTTGGGGGTCAGATAGCCCAAGGTATGTGGTGCGGGAGACCTCTGGCTTTGCCCCTGGCTCCTGTGCTGCCTGGTGGATTTTCAGTACGCCTCAGAGGCTCATAGTCACACTCCCACTGTCTCTTGTTTCTCTCAGGATGCATCTACACTACAAAGTTTTTCTGGAAAAACGGCCATTTTTCTGGAAAAACAATACTTACGTCCACACTGCTATTGCATTCTTTCAACAGAAAGTAGAAAGAACAGAACGGGTTTTCCCACATTGGTAATCCTCATTCTACAAGGCATAAACCTTCTTCTGAAAAAGCTTTTTCGGAAAAAGGTGTGTGTGGATGCGGAAGAGAGCGTTTTTTCGAAAGAAGAGGCCTCCAGGAAAAAGCACAGGTGTCCTGGTGGCCACTCCATCCACAGTAATCACAACTGCAATGTGAGAGAGTGTCCAATCAGTGTGGATACTCTCTTTCATTGTGCGTTTGCTGTGTGGATGCTCTCTTTCGAAAGAAGTTTTTCCCAGAAGATCTTTTCCGGAAAATCGTCTTCCAAAAGAAGTTTGCAATCTAGACGTAGCCTCAGAGGCAAGGATTCCCCGCCTTTAATGAGCCATTTTCATCATAAGCCAGTCACAAGCTTGGAGGGAAAGACCCTTCCATGGTCCAAAGTCCCCCTTTTCCCTGGTGGCAACTCACCAGGCAAGGGAAGGTTTGGGGGGAACCTGGTCCCACCCAGCCACCCATTCACTCACTCACTCCATGTTCCAGCCCAGGTAGCAGCCTCCAATGGGGCTCTTGTCCTTATCCCCACAGAATAGCAACCTCTCCCTGGGCCTCTTCCCCAACCGCTCCCACAGCCCCTTCTCCCTAGGGCCTTGGAGACGCCCCCTCCTGCTTGCAACTTGTAGTTTTGCCTCCATTCTGTGCTTCCTCCTCTCCAGTTCCATCCCTCTTTTTCTTTCCTCTGCCTTGCCTGAGGGGGAGTGTTTTATAGTGGGCCTGCAGGCCTTAACTGGCTGCAGGTGTTGCATTAGCCTGCTGCAGGCTGGCTCTTAATGACTCTCAGGTGCCCGCCTGTCTTGGTTGCTTAGCAGCAGTCTCTATTCAGGGAACATGAACCCACTCACTCAACTACCCGCGTATCTGCCCTCCACCAAACTCCTGCAGCCCACCGCCTTCAGTCTCTCCACAGAAAACACTTAAAGATGCTCAGGCTCTATTGAAAAACCCACTAGGCACCTATCTGCATATTCAGACACCTAAATACTTTTGAAAATCCAGCCCTAAGAAGTCACGTGTTTGCGACGTGTATGAAGAAAGCCGTTGCACCGTATGCACTTGGAAAACTGCTTTATATAACTCTAGCAAACATAACAATCGCACATTGTAATCTACCAAACGGCATTTATTTCAGGGACTTTTTTCAGGACTGCGCATGGGTAGCATTTTGTAACACCCTCCATGTCAACATACTTGGAGTAAAATCCTGACTTCATTGACTTCCAAAAGGCCACAATTTCACCCTCTTGGTGTCTTGGACCCCCAAACCAGCTTGCCTCATTTGCTGCATGTAGTACTAAACTGTGTGAGTCATCCTGCTGATTGCAATGCCCTTATTGCTTTCCTGCATCTGGCACAGTTAGAAATTAAATGACGAATGTGCCCTGACAGAGTCACGGCATGTCCTCAGCTCTTGGCATCTGCACTCCAATTGCCCTGTGACTGTGCCATGATCAAATCCTCAGTTAGGTTCCAGTATAAATGACAAAGGGAAGTTTTCTAATGGTTTTAGCCCAAGAAGCATTCAGGCTAGAATTTCTTTTTACTCTTTTACTAGGGCTGGGCTCCACTAAGGGAGAAAGTCAAACTAAGATACACAACTCCAGCTACATGAATAGTGATGTTGGAGTCAATGTACCTTAGTTCGAATTTCCTCATCACCCCACTGTAAGAGTTCTCCTGTCAACTTCCCTTACTTCTTGTGTCCCGGCGGAGTACCACAGTCGACGGGCATGCATTCAGCTGTTGATTTAGTGAGTCCTTACTAGACCCACTAAAATGAACCCTGGGAGATCGATTGCCACAGTGTCAATCTCCCGGTAAGTGGAAACACGGCCTTTGAGTGGAATCTTTTTTTCATCTACTTTTTCACAAAGGTCTTGAGGCTGCCCAGAGCTCTGCAGGACCACAGGGAAATTTAGGCTGTGTGGGCCTAAATTTCCTGTTACAAAAACATCCTGGAAATACTTTGAGCTGCAAACCTCTCTGAAACACCGTCTCCCAACTAACAATGGACTAATAAGCAGTTAGGCCAACATTTTTAAAATGATCAATTATTTTAGATGGTTCAGTTTGTGGGTAGACAAGCTGAGGCCTCTTAAAAAGGCTTGATTTCCAAAAGTGATGAGCGCTCACCCACTGAAAACTAGGCTCATCAAAGGAGTCTCACCTCGGGAATGCGATAGTGAAGAAATCCATCATCATTAATTATTTTTCAAAATTGCGGCCATAATCTCACTAAAATGATAATCAGGGGAAAGGTACCTTTCAGATCCTGTGTTACAAAATGTGCCTAAGTCTGTTTGATTTTGAGAACTGGAAGAAATGCCATGGGATCATTGCATAGGTGGTTGTTCTTGCTATGAAAAAAAAAAGTCTTTGTGCAGGGAATTCCACAGTTTCAAACATAGACGATTCCTTAATTTGTGTCTTTTTCTTTAAAAAAAAAAAAAGCATCCCTTGTGCGTTACATTTTATTGATGTTACTGTAAAATACATATTTGTTTGCCTTCCTAATTGGGAAAGCACAGATGGTCGAGGCTTCTGTTAAAATGATACGCTCTTTAAAATATCTGATAACATTACAGAAAAATATAGTCATTAAAATGACTGTCGGTACTCTATAGGTAGCAGAAGTTTCATTCTCCGGAACACGACGGTGTCTTGTTTTAAGGAAGTAGGGCTTGATTTAACCCTCATTCATAATACCTGAGACCATGGACTAAGTTCTGAGCTGGTCTGAACAGGTAGAACGTCGCTGACTGTGTTTCATTTGTCTGAATGGAAGACACGCACCCAAGATGGATTGAGTGCTTATCTTCACATACGGTACTGCAGCTGCACCACGCTTGTGCTTTAGGGAAGATACTACTATGCCCTGAGAAGGGGCAGCTGTGTCTGTCTCCTGTCAACATCGGACTTTCTCCTCACCACCACCACTATCCATGGTGGGACAGGTCAATATAATTACAACCAGGCCCGTCAAAGTGTTTGTGGGGCCCAAGTTGGAGTTGGCTGCACCACGTGGCTGGGTGGCCCCCAGCCAGGGCAGCGAGTGAGCAGCTGGGCGGGTGCCAGGCAGGGCAGGGCCCTGAAGGCGTGAGGCCCAAAGCAACCACCTTGCTCACCTTGTCCTAAGGCTGGGCCTGCCTACAACTCTGAGGGGTATGTATTTTTCACACCACTATAAATTTGCCAGGTACACCTGGTCTCAGTCAGACTTGAATGCGTATTGTACATCAGCAGGGCTCTGCATTTGATTATTTTCTTTACTGCATACTGTGTTGTTCCTTGCACACAGAACACAGTAACAAACCAAAATGGGCATTGCATAGCTGATGAAGACAAGGCCGAAGGAGTTTCAATCCAGGAGGTCCTCTGAGCTTGACCATTGGAATATTCCATCGTGTCCCTGAAGCAGGGAAAATCGTGTGTGTGATCAGGAAAGTTTAACATCTTGTGAACAGAAGGAAAGAAAAATAATTAAAACCTATCAACACCAATGAGCAGCATTGTACAGCGCACCTGTAATATACTCACAGAGGCCCAGACCATCAAAGGGATTGAAGTCGATTGCAATGAATCGCCTAAGTACCTTTGAGGATGTGGGCTGTAGTTGTTCCTTCTTACACCCACAACAAAATGGGGAAAATCCCCTAGACCAGACAGAGGCAAAGTCTGCAGGGAGAGGCCTGGGAGTCAGAGAAATTCCACAGGATTCCATCCACACATCACATTACGTTCCCCCCTGCCGTTGCCCATCCCCAAGTTTTGCTTGAACAGATGCATTTTACTGTTGTCTCCACTGCCTATTTCCTGGAGCAGATTTCACCACCCAACTCTGAACATCAGTTCCGGCAGACGTTCAGCCACGATGAGAGGGTCTTCATATTTCAACAGCTTTAATCAGAGACAGGGACTTGATGATTTTTTATGCTTCTAAAAGTTCTCATTCCGCACAGTACTTTAGCACAAGCCTAACTATAAAGCAGGCAATTAACCATGTCACCCTCAATAGGACTACTCAATGCTTAACCACAGGCAAGAGCTCAAGGGCTGAACCCATCTGCAAAGCTACTTTATTGCCCACCTTCAAATCCCTCCTCAAACTCTTTTCTGCTATGAGTGCCTGCAAAATTCTTCCAACTGTTAGGTTACCGAACTGAGCTTCTCATAGTGACCAATATTAACTTATCATACTGACCGTTGACCTTCCTTTACTCCTCGCAGAAGGAGAACTAACCACCGACAGGGTCTCACCCTCTGAGTTTGATTTAGCGAGCCTTAACTAGACTCACTAAATTGAACTCTGAAAGATCAATTGTGGCAATGTTGATCTTCCATTTAGTAAAGTGATGGCCTTTGAGAGTAAGCACTCCTTCCCACCCCCCGCCTTGGGCAGGGACTTTTTTCTGTATTTGTACAGCACCTAGCACCATGTAGTCCTAGTTCAGAACTTAAGACTCCTACGTGCTATGGTGCTACAACTAATTCATGATAATAATGAGTCAGGGCCAAAAAAGAGCCCTTGACTTTTGCCACTGGGGAATTTTTGAACAAGAGCAAGGAGCACTCGCACATACGCTTGTAAGAAAAATGTCTTATGATCCTCTCCTAGTGCTTGTGCAGGATGCTTGTGTAAATAGCCATGATTACCATGAAGGGACAGAAAAAACTAAACTAGTGGGTTTTGCAGCGTACCCTCTCCCCACACAGACTAGACTGACAAGCCAATACAAGACAAATTTGGTGTTGCCAACCCATGTGATTTTTATAAAAAAATCTCACAATATATAAGTGTTCACCCCTGCATTTAACACCCCATAAAACATAAAACCCTAAGTATGGGACACTACCAGCCCACTCAAATAGCCTCATTACCACCCGTCCTACAATTGACAGGTACCATTTTTTCCCCTCCCTTTTCTTTTTCTGTTATAAATTCTGGGTTCCTGTTATTTCCAGTCCAGCTCATCTGAAGAAGTGGATTTTACCCATGAGCGCTCATGATACTAGATATATTTTTTAGTCAGTCTGCAAGGTGCGACAGCCCTCCTCGTTGTTTTTAAAGGTAGAGACTAACACAGCGACTCCTCTGAAAGTTTTTGAATGTAACTTGTTGACACTGGACAATGGGTTGGATGATCAGAGGGGAGTTGACAGGCTCGTCGGGCCCCCAGGCCATAGTGGGGTGAGGGGTCTTGATGTACATCAAAAAGGCCTATTTTCCATTTCTGGTTCAAAGTTTCAGGAGAATAACTCAGGCCTGAAAGATACTATTTTAATAACCTTAGCTCAGATACCTCTTTTTGTTCTCCCTCGCAACAAACAGTGCTTTTTCCGTGGCACAATCAAGGCGTGCAGAGAAGTGCAGCAAGCCGCTTTGAAAATACATCTCCAAACTTGTACAGCAAGAGGGAGAGATGAGGTTGGGATGGGGGGGAGCCATGCAAACCAGGCCACCTCCAACTCCCTCCTCCCCCCCCACACTAACTGCACTACTTCCACCTTGTTGCGTTTCCTTTGATAGAAATTCTTGTGTAGCAATTTTTTCCAATAACAGGGTTTTGCTTCAAGTGGTAGTTGCAGTGTTGAATGTGCCGTAGAGGGTAGCATTGGTGGTAAACAAGGCTCACTGTTTCACATACAGTCTGATTTGCTGACAAGTTTGTACTGTCGCTGGCTGGGTTCAGTAACGGGGAGGGAGACCCGGCACCGGTGAAAAGAGCATTTCCACAGATCAGCACATTTTTATATTTGCTGTTTGGCGGGGGAAAATGTTTAATGGCTTGGAGGAGGCGCGGGGAGGTGATTGCTAGGAACTTGGGAAGATGTTTACATCGTTCAAGGACAGACTGGACAATCTTCATCCACATGCTCGCTCTATATGCTCTGGAGACCAGAGAGAGGCAGAGAAGCTCTCCAGATTAGGCTGTGAGACTTGGAGACTTACATCGCTCCACCATACAAACCCCCACACAGGGCTTCTTTTGATATAAAGCCTATCCATGTTTGTGAGGTGAGGTAAATATTGGCATAAAAGAGGGCCATGATAGGCACTGCTGACACTCTATCCAACTTAGCAAAAGTCATTAATATGCATTTTAAAAAAAAATTAACTTCAGAGTCTCGGAATTTCCTGGTGTATTTTTTGAAATGTCCGTCTCACGTACCATGCAATGCATGTGCTACTTTTTGCTTCTTTGAGAAGACCGACGCTGCATCCAAGGAACACATCCGCTTTTCTGAAAAAAAATGAGGAAAAGCTGACATGTTCTTTTGCCATCCCTGTAAACCTCATTGTCCGAGGAAGAAGGGATGACTCTAAAGAGCAGGTTTTTCCAAAATTTGGCGCTGTGTAGATGCCAAATTTTGGAAAAGCCTCTTTTGAAAGAAAAGCGAGAAAAGATACACGAATGGCGGTTCGCAATTTGCCTATCTTTTCCCGACTTTTCTTTGTAGTCTAGAAATAGCCTTAGGAGTTTCGCTGTGTTGCTGAGTGAAGTAGATCCCACAGCTGCTAACCATGTGTTTTGTTGTCCATCTTATAGTTAAGCAAAGAAAAGAATTGTCCTAATTGGGCCTGATCCAAAGTCCGATGGAGTCAATGGAAAGATTCCCACTGGCTTTAATTGGATTGGGCCCTTTTAGTCTTATGAGAGGCAAATATTCAAACGATTTTAAAAGAGGCAAAGAAGCATTCACAGTCACATCTGCTTTTATTGTTTAATGACTGTTAATTTTTGCCTTGGGCAATAGCTGAGGCTTGTAGATAAGGCATGGGAGTGCAACTGTAGAGCAACCAGGTGTGGAAAATGTGGTTATCTGAATTTTTCAGTGTAGCCAGCTGACCGCTAGCAAATTAGGAGCCCTGTAGCCTCCTTAATAAAATGCCCTTTAAAAGGCAGCGGGTTCCTTTTGATCAGACAATGGGTAATAGCAGGGCTTACATTCTCAGAGTGCTTCTAGGAGCCTCCATTCGGACGTCAGGGTTCCCGCCTTCGAGGGTTAAAAATCTTTGCCAGGGCTCTCCTCTGCACAGTGCCAACTGAATTTAAACTGCAGCTAATATGACGAGCAGCTTCCTTCGACACTCCCACGACAACTGAAAGCCAGGAATGCAGTATAACCAATAACATAACTTGGGCAATGTTGCTCCAGGGCTAAATTTTGAATAGGCTGTATCGTGCGTGTGCAGTCACTTACCACACAGAAAAGGCCCAGGATGTGTCAAACAAAAAGTCAATGAAAGACACTTGCTGCCTTAATCTGGAGTGATTATCACGAGTGTATTCATCTCCATTTATTGCTAATTGGCTCCTGCCAGCGTGGCCACATTACTTCCACAAAATGAAATCTGAGCCCTTCATATTTTTGCATCAAGAGCCATAGGCCAATATCCTATGGTTTGGGCTTTACAGCTCACCTCAGAATGAAGGGAAGCCCAAAAGACGTACCACAGTGCATCAGACACTAGTCCAACTAGACAACAAGGTACAGTGGTGTGATTACCGACATACAACTGGTGCTCCTAGCAGAAAAGGCATGGCCGCACAGAGTGCTGACACAATTTAACACAAGTTGGTAAATATTCTGAGGTAGTCATTAAAATTGCTACCAGGGAGGTAGCGGGTGGGAGTGGATGTGGAAAATTCTCTCTCTTCTCCCCGCCCTGCATCACAATTTTTAAGTGATGTAGCTTAATTAGCCACCATGACTTTCTTCCTTTCCTGGTTAATCAGCTGGCACAAATCACAGCTGAAGTTTCACCAGCCTGGAAATTAAACACCAGGTGCAATTCCAGGCAGTGAGGAGAGAAAAAAAGTTGCAGAATGAAATGAAACCAGATTAACTCTTCAGTGACATCAGTGAGTTTCCAAAGAACATACATGGGTTCTCTTAGGGCAACGGTTCCCAACCTTTTTTATACCACAGTTCGGCAAACCCATTCACAAATTTTTGGTGGACAGGTAACGTTTTATTTACATCTTTGCATATTCATTACGGTAATTATTTTTAAGAGGTCATGTGTTATTGTACATCACATCTGTACGCACAAATCAGAGTGTGCGGATATCTACATTAAAAAAATTGTGTTAAAAGAATCCTTTCCTTTCTTATCTTGAGCCATTAACACCTATGTAAACTTTGTTTGAAATGTAATCATGCAAATGTCATGAGCTAGGCCTTTTGTTCTTTCTGCAGCCCAGAGGGAAACAAGTTAGACACCCCAACCTCCCCTCTTTCCCCAGCTCACTGCACTAGTCCCCACCCCTGGGGAGAGGGAGATGCGCACAGCTAGGCCCCCAGCCTGCATGAGCCGGGCAAAGCGGCTCCAGCCTACCTGGTGCCCCTGGGGAAGGCAGGAGCAGCTTCAGCATAAGAAACCAGGAGCACTGCCCCCACCTGCCTCCAGGACCAGGGGACACACTTGGGGCAGGCGGGAAGGTCTCACATCTCCTCAGGGGGCCTCTGTCAGCAGCCAGGGTCCCCCACTGGTCCCTCCAAAGCTCTCCCGGCAACAGTTGCTACGTCCCACCCTGGCTGCTCCACTCCTTTGTGCCAGGGGAGAGGAGCCAGAGTAAACCCTCGGCCGCAGGAGCAGAGCCATGGCAGCTAGTGCTCCGCGGGGCAAATGTAGCGCTGTGATCCGGACCCCTGCTCGCTCCTCCTGGAAGCCCCTGCCTGTCAAGGCATGGGCGTGGCCTGGCAGTGTGCCATGGCCCAGCAGCCAGCAGTTCGTGGCACAGCACCGGTCCTTAGACCGGCAGCTGGGACTCACCATCTGAGGCCATGTCTACAGGATGAACTTAAGTCTACTTCAATTAAGTCCACATCCAGCCACTGCAGGAATTGAGTTAGTAGTGTGTGTCCACGCCACACTCCTTGTGTCAGTGGAGTGTACTCCCCCCTTATTTCATGGAAGTTTAAGCAGAACATTTTCATTTAATGATTTCCTGTGCCAGCTGTTGTGAGCATGGAATGATCTTGGGGGCCGGACTGTGAGCAGCATTGGGTGATCAACACACAGAGGGACCAGATGGATGGAAGTCCATGCAACCTCCCCTTCATAACATGGACATTGTCTGGAAATTGGGGACCGGTGTTGAACCTCCCAAACTGGAAGCCTTGGCAGAGGATGCACTGGGAATTGATTGTGGTGGCAAGTGGGCATCACAACATTTTGCTTCCCTCCCCACACCCTTCTCCCCACCCAGATGCTGCTGTTACTAGCCATCACCTGAGACTTGCAGCTACTAAGGACCACACTGACTCCCTCCCTCCCCCATCTGAACTACAGGCATGTTTTGGAAAATGTGAGCGAAGGAGCAGAACATGGCGATGGGGTGGAGGAGGCGGGAGCACAGGCTCGATTGTTTGTGATTCGAGCTGCTGAAATGAAAACGGTCATCATCTCCCCTAGGTGGCCCTATTTGATACCACTCTCCTGAGGGTAACACTGGGAGAAAGGGGACAGGTTCCACAAGTGCCCAGGGATAAACCAGGTCCTTACGCTGCCATGATGCAATGATGCCCGCTGAATTAATACTAGAGTGGCATGGGAAAATCTCTTACTGGAGTGGAAGACATAAGACAGCCCTCCTGAGAAACCTTCCGCAACGGATTGCTGAGTACCTCCACAAAAGTTGCTGGAGATCCCTCTGGAGGATTAGAAGCTAGATAATTTCATGGAGGTTAGGTCCATAAAAGGCTATTAGCCAGGGGATAAAATGGTGTCCTTGGCCTCTGTTTGTCAGAGGCTGGAGGGATGGCAGGAGACAAATCACTTGATCATTGTCTTCGGTCCACCCCCTCTGGGGCACCTGGTGCTGGCCACTGTCGGCAGACAGGATACTGGGCTAGATGGACCTTTGGTCTGACCCGGTATGGCCGTTCTTATGATTCCCTGGCAAACCTTGTGGACATAAACACTGTCATTCATGAGGCACCCTCTGCCTTGCAGGTGCAATCACTGGGAGGCAGATAGTCATGGTCTATCTCACCTTGTTCATTTTAAAGCAACATAGAATATAAGTGCACGTGACCCCAGAATATTACCCGGAATTGCAGACTAAGGGTCCTTCCCTGGCATTGCACTCGGCCATGAAGCTGTTCTGTGACTGCCTGGCCTGCTGGCCTGTCTCCCTTTCCTCTGACCTCCTCATCCAAGGCCTCCATCACAGTGTGGCCCAGGTCTCCGACTCTTCAGAGGTATCCGCGCTGCTCCTGGGAATTGCATGGAGCAACTTGTAGAAGCAGCATGTTTGTAGAGTCACTTCTCTTGACTTCCGATATGCCTGCCACAATTCCCTCTGCCACTGCAGCATGGCTCTGGTGTAGCTCTTCTTCCCCATGCCCTGCTCATCAATATCCACATTTCTGGGGCTGGATCGGAGCTGTGCCTGCACAGCCTCTTTCCCCCACACACCACACAGATCCACCATCTTGTATTCTCCAGGCTGGAGTGGGTTTGGCGCGTGGAGCCGCATAGCAGGTTAGAGTGGCCACCCACTGACCCTGAAGTGGAGGCGCCCCTCTCAGAGCTGACCAGCTTACCAGCCACCATGATCAACTGGGAAAATGAACTCTCCATGCCAGAAAAAAAGAAAATGGCCCTTTAACAGGGGAGGGGCTTGTTTCCTGGGTACCTGACTGCCATGCAGCAGGGATGAAAAGATTTACTACAGCTGTGAGATGACACACGGAGGCCAATTACATTGATGAAAGCAACACACTGAATTGACATCAGCCTTACAACATTGAATTAAGCATTATGAGTAACCCAACAACATCGAATTAAGCACAATGTCTCTCGTGGAGATGAAGTAATTAAGTTGAAGTAGCAGCCACGTGACATCAGCAGAAGGGATCTGGTAATGTAGACACATTCGTTATTAAGTCAACATAAGGCAATTTATGTTGCTCTAATGGTGGAGTGTAGACCATGCCTTAATGCTTGTGATGAGAAGGGAAGGGAATGCAAGAGAGACCTACTATAGAAGAACATCACAAAACACCCAAATCTGCATTACTGTGGGACATGCGCAAAATGTTCTTTAAAAGTCTACAAAATCTTGCCAAATTGAAAGACTTTTTTGTTGTGGTTTGGAAGGGAAAGTCAGATTTTCTACACTGGCTTGGTCCACATAAAATAACTAGGAGTTGATCACAGCTGCGTGGTTGGGAAATCCCTCAGCAAGAAGGAATCCACTGACACACACATGGTAGAATCAGCTTCTAGGCCAATCACTGCTCCCTTAACAAGAGGGGCGAGCTGGAGGTGGAGCAAAGCTCAGCCAATTCCAACCATTCATAACTGCCATCAGGTTCCGAGGGAGAGTAGCGAGTTGCCATAACTTAGAGCAGCCCCAAGGCTGCTCTAATTTACATACATTCCGGGGGGATTTGAGACTCAGGACCAGAATCAGGGAACCTTAACCTGTTCCCCGATGGCTCTCTCCCCATTTACAGCTCTCTTAGCAAGAAAGAAACCCAATCATGTATTTTCTAACTACTTGCTACCATTTGACAATCCCAATAATCTCAAACTAGCAACCGGTTTGGCTGGAGAAGTGCATCTGGATTTGAATCCCCAGAAGATTCTGTGCCATTGATCAGCTGTTGCTCTTTGTTTATCTATCCGGGCTCTACTTTCTTTCACTACTAGTAAAGTTTGCATGGTCCTCTTGAGCATTACCTACATTCAGAACAGAACTACCCTTTGGACCAGTGAAATGGAACTGGTGGAGTGCTTCCAAATGGCCCATCTTATTTCAGATGCCCCTCATGTATCACATCTGCCCAGAGCTCTCTCTGCGGGCCTGTAGATTCTTGCGTGGGTTCCACAAACCCCAGCACTTCTCTTTAGAGCAGGCACACCATGTGTATTGCCCACTGGGTGGACCTGGATCTGCTCACACCGTGTGGTTTATTCCAATGGGTTTTGCAAAAGGTTCAGAAGCCAACCTTCCCCCAGCTGTTGGCAGACAGACAGACAGATTATTTCAGGGTGCTCGTGCTTGAAAAAGCTCGAATCAGGTTGTTTTTCTTCAAAAAATAAAGGGTTTCCTCCTACAAACATTACTAATAATACCGGATTTAAAGGGGGTTTCTCTGTGTCTGTCTCTGCTGCTCGGTGGCTTATATGAAGCAGGGAGAATGGGGACTTGAAGAAACAAGATGAGCTGATTAGTTGCTCCTTTGAAGTCAAACTTGTCTGGCCTAGGTAATTGGAAGTGGGCAGAGTCAAGAGCAGCTGAATGCTCCAGATGCCGTTGGAGTCGCCAGCCTCCGATAGAGGAATAGATTGATAGGTGAGAGCCCCGGGTGCTCTTGGTTGTCACCAATACAGTGGCGGGACCAAAATGAGAACGCCACTGCAGCTGCCATGTTTGTGTTGCCTGCCCCTTTTGGCACTGTAAAGACACTGAGGGTACGTCTCCGCAGCAGTGTTATTTCGGACTAACTGGCCTTATTCCGAAATAACCAAGAGCGTGTCTACACTGTGTTACCTAGGGCCAAGGACAACTAAGAAAACAGAAATTAAAAAGTGACTCCTTATATCGGGGGGGCCCTGTTTCAGATGCCCGTTTTCCCACATCTATCATCGGTTGGAGTAACCCCTCAGTGTGCCCTCCCAGTGTGATGTATAAATAAAGAATAGAATAATGAAGATTGCCTATCTCCTAGAACTGGACAGGACCTTGAAAGGTCATCAAGTCCACTCCCCTGCCTTCACAGCAGGACCAAGTGCCATCCCTTACAAATTTTTGCCCCACATCCCTAAATGGCCTCCACAAGGATTGAACTCACAAGTCTGGGTTTAACAAGCCAATGCTCAAACCACTGAGCCATCCCTTGAGAAGGACACTCTAAAATAAGATAACAAATGTATTGGGGAATTAAGTAACAATAACTGGGGAAAACAGGGATTTCACATCAGAACTAAACCAAAAAGCCCACAAGTGATGGTAAGCATCGCTACCCAACTGTGACTAAATAAGAGTATGTAGCAGGGTAGGAATTTCATCAGGGAGGCATGAAGCCTGGGCCCAAATGTTCCCGTTGGTCAGGAGGAAAAGAAGAGAAGACAGGAGAGAACTCCAGGAAAGTAACCCGTGTTACAGCTAGAGGTGTCAGGTGGTGCCGGGCTACCGAGGCTGGATGGTGCCGGGCTACCGAGGCCTGGGACCTATTATCCTCGAACTAATTGCAAGTTCTCAGGGAGGAACTCCAGGGAGGTCCCTGCAAAGAACTTCCGTGATGGTGGTGGATCACTGATCATTGATGGTGACTCTTCTCCCTTCCTCGTCACAGCTGTGATAGTCTGATGCAGACAGAAGCACAGATGGAAGAAGCCCCGCCCCTCCCCTCCTCTCAGCAGCTGCGCAGGGCCTTAAAACGCTTCTGTGGTGCACCAGCCGGAGGGGATGGAAAGTTCTGAAAACCATTTCTGGCTGGCAAGAGCCAGCACAGTTCCCAGTCTCCAGCTGCTGACAGGCATTCTGATCAAAATGGAGTCCTTGGGTCAAAAGTTCACGGCCTCCATTTTGAATAGTTTTAACTGAACTGTTTTAGTCCCAACAACTGCAAGCCATTATTTCGAAATAATGTCGAGCTGGAGGACTTCTTACTCCGACTCCTGTCACCCTCGTTTCACGAGGAGTAAGGGAAGTCAGAGGAAGAGTGTTCTTCTGTCGACTTCCTGCTGTGTGGACAATGCCAAACGCCCAATTCAGCGATTTCGACTTCAGCTATGCAATAGACGTAGCTGAAGGTGCGTAGCTTAATTCGACTTTAGCCCTGCTGTGTAGACGTATCCTGAGTGATTCACTTTCCTTCCCCTCCCCCGCTCCCCCAGTTGCAGTAGAAGTAATCCTTGACATGTTCCCTATTGCAAGAAGGTTTGTGTATGGATGTAAGATGCGCAACAGACATGTCAGGGACTGGCAATACCACATTACTATGGTGTGGACAAGTCTCTTTCACCAAACTGTGTTTAATTGAACATACAGCGAAGCTTGTTTTAAAAGGAGTAAAGGCAATTAGCTACTACACTTCACTAGTCTGAACAAAAGCAGTATGCTCCTTGTGCAACTAGGCTCCCCTGAAAATGCCAACTTATGTGTCCCACCAGCGAGTTTATGCCTTGTAAACTATGCATTCTCTTGTTTCTTTCCGTTTCTCCATTCTCATTTCCATCTTGTTCCTCTCTCGCTCGCTGTTCTGCCATCCTTATTGAAAGTCCCCACTCTTTTTTCTTTAGCCATGTCTACACTCAGAAATTATTTTGAAATTCCTAAATTCGACTTATGACTGCCCGATTTAACAAATTCGAACTTGCGCATCCTCACGACGGGGCAGAATTGAAATGAGTCCGAGGCAGGCTCCATAAATGTGGACGCGCTGTCTCAGACTCAGAGCTGCCGGAAGCATTCTGCGGAGCTGTGGGAGGCCTACCGGATGCCAATTAGTTCAAATTAGTGGCACCGGAGCATCCACACTAACGTTATTTCAGATTTACAAGTTCTGAATTCGTGTTACTCCTCACAAAAAGCAGGAGTACAGAGTTTGAATTCCACGGCCCCTTATTCTGAAATAATGGGCTTGGTAGTGAGGACACATTGCTTACAAATTCGAACTTGGGGTGGAGAGGGAGTTATTTCAGACTAAGGTCATTGTGTAGACCAGGCCTTTCTGAAGCACAATGGTCCAGAAAGCAGTTTAAGGTCTTGCTCCTTGTGCAATTCTGCAGTAGAGGCTAAAGTACTCAGGGTATTGTCTCTCCTGATGGAGTTCTCAAAGCAACATGTGCTAGAGTCTAAAGTCTAAGCATGAAGCCACTGCTTAAAGAGGTTTGGTGTTTTTCTTGCTAACCACAAATGCAACGGGAAAGAAACTAATTGGATATAGTTCGCATTGCAAGCTAACAGGTGTGAAACAACATATGTGGGAGATCAACATCCTCTTTAACACAGCAGCTTTGTGGTGGTTTCAGAAATACTAGACACTAACTTAATTTTTACCCTTTGTGCTCTCACAAAAGGCCTTAGCAGACATTCACTGCACCCTTTCTCCCTGCCCCCACCCCACACAGCTTGAACAAGGCTAATTTGAACAAAAGCTAAACAGTTGAACCTTAGAGGCACAGTCCAATCTTGTAGTTCTTATAAAAATTGCACTAAGGTTGTTTTTAAATTCACCTTTCAAGCACTTGGGGTAGGGAACACAATTCTACTAATATCGTTTTTCAAAATGCTAATGACCCAGCTGGTCAACAGTTTCCATCAAACATTATCTCATCTGCAAATGTTTTTGTTTCAAGACAACAAATAAAAAAAATCTGTTTTCATTGAAAAGTTTTCATTTTTTCATCCAAAAAATCTGCACAAAAGTAAAAAACGAAACAACAGCAACAATGGGAAAAATTCATTTCCATCAACAGTTTTTTGCAGGAGAAAGAATCATTTCCTGACCAGCAGTATCTATGACATCAAGTACTTCGTTTAAAATTGTTCCTTTAGTCCTTAGATTGAAATGAAGCTACAGAATTTCAATCTGGATTAAAATTTCAAAATTCAAGACTGTCCCACAGTTTCAGTTTGGGGTCCATCTCTAGACATCACTTAGTTAGGGCCATGCATGTAAAAAGATACATTTTTATCATAATATAACATCCTCTTATTATGTGATCACCTGCTACTTCATGCATCAGGAATCATGTACATTTCAGCTTAATATCTCCGTAGAAGGCTACGTCTACACTGCAAGCTTTATTTCGGAAGAAGCTTTTCCAGAAGATCTCTTCTGGAAAAGCTTATTTCGAAAGAGAGTGTCCACTCAGCAAAAGTGCAACGAAAAAGGGATGTGCTTTTTCGAAAGATAGCGTCCACATTGATTGGACGCTATCTTGCATTTAAGTTGTGATTAGTGTGGGTGGAGTAGTCACCAGGGCACCTGTGTTATTTCCTGGAGGCCTCTTTTTTCGAAATAACTCCCCCTTTTGCATCCACACACGCCTTTTTTCGAAAAAGGCTTCTTCCTTGTAGAATGAGGATTACCGCCGTCAGAAAAACCTCTTCGTTCTTTTGACTTTCTGTCGAAAGAACTCAATGGCAGTGTGGACGCGAGTATTGTTTTTCGGAAAAAATGGCAGTTTTTCCGGAAAAACGCTGCAATGTAGACACACCCTAGTATAAAATGGAGCAGCCAGGGAGCTCCTAGTTTCACTAAATTTCATTATTTTTATTACAGGTCTCACAGTATTTGCTGTTTTTTATTAAAACCTCAGCTCCTGAAGTCATGTGAATACGTGAAAATTTCATTATTCATAAGTAGTTTGGGGCTGGGGGGGGGGAAGCAAATGTGACCTGAGGTTACATTAAAGTTTCTAAAACCAGAAGGCCAACTATTTTGTCTTAAAAACCATGTTGTTTGTTTGGTTTGGTTTGGTTTGGTTTGGTTTGGTTGCTTGGATTTTTTATCTCGTGGCTTTTGGGTTTCATGATTTCTGAACGTCTATAGTTAACAATGCTCAGTGCTGCTAATTCAAACAAAAGAAAACCACTTTATTAAATTGTATGGAACTCGTTTAGAACATCGCTGGCAAAATAGCTGTTAGAAAAAGTAGAACATCTACTTTTAGACTAAACGCCTTCTCATTGTTCATTAAAGCAAGAAAGAACAAAGGCAAAGTCTCTGCCACTCAACTAATATAGACCTCTTTGTCTCTGAGAATGAGATTTGCTTGGGCAGTCAGCGAATGAACCCCACACCTAATGTGTGAGAAGCATGAGCCTACACTGCTGGGGTGTGTGGATGCAGCTTATATTGGGGCAACTACACTTTTGGTGGGATAGCTTATTTCACTTCCAAACTGTTCCCGTTTTGCTGGTATAACTGCAACCACATGCTGTGTCAGTCAAGTATTAGACCTCTTCACACCTTGACTAGAATACCTACGCCAGGAAAAGTTTGAAGTGGAGGTGTGTGCTCCTATCTCCGATAGCTGGAAGTGGTAGCAAACACAATCCTCTTTTGAGAACCAGTGGCTAAAAGGGCGACACAAACCCATCTTCCTTGAGTGTTACAAGGGCTGGGTATGAAAAGCAAAACCTCTCTGTGTGATCACTATATCTAAACATCAGCATCTAGTGGTATATGGAAACAATAACATCTGTTGTATTGCTCATAACCATGTGGGTTCAATACAGCTGTTGTCATACAGAGGCAATGACTTCCTGAATGCCGCTCTTTTAATATCTAGCTTCTCATTGTTTTACCTGTCTGTTGTCTCCCGACCTATGTTCTTTCCCCTTACGCACCTCCTATTCTAGTTCCTTGCTATTGACTCTCCTCTTTTGGTTTATCTCACTTTTGCTTGGAGCCAAGAAGGTCATTTTTGAAGGGGAGCAGAAACTAGGAAGTGGAGGGAGCATCTCTGTTAAAGGCGGGAGGTAGGAGGAGGGGAGGATTAAAACTCCATCTGTGTTCCCCACTGCACAGCTCTGAACTCTCCTTCCCGTACTCCTTCCTTTTTAAATTCTCCATTTGCACTGTCCCTTGTCTGCAGAAGTGTAGGGGTTCAGTTGCAGCAAGTTAAGCTGTTGTCTGTTGGTAATTACACTGGTAGACAGTGCTTGGTCATGCTGTAAGGGCAGGGGATGGGACTTGATGACCTCTTGAGGTCCCTTCTAGTTCTAGTGTTCCACGATTCTACAATTTTATGAAATACCTCTATGGTCTGTCCTAGTCCAATTCATTTTCTGAGCACAATGGGACTCTTAAAATGTCATTTGTGGGCTGACGTGAATTTTATAGCTGCCGTTAGTACAACTTTTTGCCAAGTTATAACTTTTATAGAAAGCAAAGCTGGGAATGGGATTTCAGGAAAACCCCACTCCTTTCCTATCTGCTAGAATTAAAAAAAAAAATGAAGTCATCGTTCCTTGGAGAATTGAAAGGCATTAAAACAGCTTGCCTCATATCTTTGAAGTCTTTTTACTTCTCCATCCAGTTGGAACTTCAAGATGAGACTTGATTATTTTTTATTCTTTGAAACAACCTCAGCTTCTCTATGATAAATGATAAATGATGGCAGTTTTGTATTTAATACAAGGATCTCATTAATTCTGTAGCCTTTTACCCACTGTATATCTACTCTTGATACTGTCACCCTGTGGTAAACCATACTAATATAGTTCCCCTATAATAATACACTAAAAAAGGGCTGTCTCCATGTAATTAATGCAGTGACAATAAAAGTCGATCTGTGGATAGTTTCCTTCACATCCGTTGTGCTGTCAATGTCTCAGGACCACACTGTGTCTTTTGTGTGTGTGTGTGATATTAATTCTAGTTACTGTGGTGGCTCTTTGGAAGAGTTATTGCAGCAAATATTATGGACAAACTTTGTAGATATAAGATTTTATTCATCCTCTGGCACTATAGATAATGAAGTTTTATCAACTCCCTTTTATTATGGTCATCTAAAAATGTATCCTGGAATAGGATCATAAACATTTAATGAAACAAATGCTGTACTGAATTTAAAAAAAAAGGAAAGAAAAGATTTTTTAGAGTGGAGAAGTAGATGCCAGAAAACAGATATAAAAGGAACTCATATGTCCACATACAGAACCCCAGAATACGGTATCCTATGCTAATTTATGACAGGGCATCATGATTGATTGCATCAAGTCCCTCTTTTCATTACTCAGTGATTCACAAATCAGAACCTGTATTAAGGATCTGGCTTTAAAAGACAAAGGAAGTGCGAGGAGTCAGAAGTAGAACATCAGTAGAGTGTATTCTACTTTTCACATATGTGTATCAATCCCATTGGGGTCAACAAGTGGTTTACCTCCCTAGAGAGCAAAACTGGAGCCCTAAAAATCATTGCTTTCCTGACCTATTGTAGAGGTGGTCGATCATGAGTTGATTCCACAGACAGCATCAGTTGCTCTAGTACCTTGGCATGTAAAAGATGAATCCTTGAGTTTTCTGACGAATGTTAAAGCCAGTCTCCATCATTTTGCTGTTTTGCTATAATGCACAAACTAAGTCCCCTATCCTGCAAAGACTTCAGCCCATGCTTAGCAATGCAAGTGGGCCCCGGTTGATGCATCCAGTGTGTAAAATACATAAGAACATAAGAAGGGCCATACTGGGTCAGACAAAAAGTCCATCTAGCCCAGCATCCTGAGTGGCCAATGCCAGATGCTTCAGAGGGATCGAACAGAACAGAGAATCATCAAGTGATCTCTCCCCTGTCACCCATTTCCAGCCTCTGACAAACAAAGGCTAGGGACACCCTTCCTACCCATCTTGACTAACAGCCATTGATGGATCTAACCTCCATGAATGTATCTAATTCTTTTTTCAACCCTGTTAAAGTCCTGGTCTTCATCACATCCTCTGCCAATACAGCATACTTGTAAGTCTTTGCAGGATGGGACGGGGAGGAGGGGTGCCTGGATTAATGAAAAATAAAGAGGTAATGCACCTAAGAGACTTTTTCTCCCCTTGCTCCTTTTTTCTCTTCAGATGCTGAAGTCAAGTGCTGAGCGGCAGGAAAGGAAGTGGATGTCTTTTGCATAACCGTCGAACAATGGCTACTTAGGCAGTAAGCTAGTTCAGGCTTTGCTCGTCTGTCCTCCCATTGTGTTCAGTGATGACCTGGGGGAACCACCTCCATGAACGAAAGATTGATTTGGTCTCTATACCTGTTCAGATCCCAAATCAGCAAAGCGACTTGGCACATGCCTCCTTCCCATTGGCTTCACTGAGACTTTATGCATGCGTTTAAAGTACTATCATGTTTGCCTGAATCAGCGACCTCTCTGGAGCGACTTGAAACTAATGTCCGGGAGTGAGGATTTGGGTTGTGAGGCCCCACAGAGTCAGCATCTCAGTGCCATATCGAATTGTTATGGGATCTGGTATGTACAGGAATCCAGAGCACAAGGTATAAATGCTCTGAAAAGGGCTGTAGGATCATTGATGTATATAGATCTGCACCCATGTAGGTAGATGAGGTATGGAGAGCTAGAGACACAAGTAGTTCATAGGGGAGAGTTGCCAAGATCTCTGGCTGTGGGATAGGATCTTTGTCACTGAACTGTTCTAATTACTGCGTTTCATTTGGACCTATTCTTATTTTGGCTTAACCGAATCCATACATTTAACCTCCATATTCTCTTCAGTTTTGCCCAGCACTGTGTAAAATTCTGTGGCCAGTGTAAAATCATTATTACCTGCCTGAGTCAGCAAACCCTTCCTGTTCCGAAAAGCATCTACACATGTGTCTAAATTCCCACTGACTTCAAAGGGACTTAAGCTTGTTCGTCAGAGTTCAGCATATATTTCTTTTCAGCGCTTTGCTGAATTCAGGCCCCTGTTTTTCTCATTGTTGTGACGCTCTAGCGTTTATAACCTTTGTTGATGAAAAGGGTCGAGTCCACAGATTTCTTTACTGTGTTATTTCATCGCATGTTTTAGAAAAGAAAGTTTGCATGAGGTGTTAATTACTTTGCTACCATAAAAGGCATGGATTGCTGTCTAACTGACGTTCCCCGGTGCATTTCAAAGAGCAGATGTATGTTAGTATTGCTCGTCAGTTACGCTGAGCCCGTGCAGTTCCAATAGGAAAAACTGAGAACAGACACCTAAATTATCTGCCTCTCACCACAGAAAAGAAAAGATAAAGTACAGTGGAAAGTGTTTTGTTTTTCTTAAATATAATTACATGCCTTCCCCCTACTCTAACCCTTCCAATGGAGAAAGGTAGTTTTGACTGGCAAATTCAGCCACCGGCCCACACAAGGTATAATTCTGCATTGCTCACAGAACAGATAAGCATCATTATCGTAAATGGACTTTCTTATCAGAGACTTTTATAGGGATACATTCATGAATATGCTCAGATACTATGGTGTGGGGAGGAAGGTGGAGAGGGAGATATAATAGCCGGAAATGACTGATCTTTAATTGAGAAAAGCCCATGAAAAGACAAAAGGTGCAGTCATGTGTTGCCGAACCAATATAAGGTAAAATTTTGGCTGCAGTGAAGACAAAGGCAAAAATCCCATTGATTTTCATAAGGGCCAAGTTTTCACCCATAGATATTATAGCCCAGATCTTCATAGGTATTTAGATCACCTATCTTTAGTAGGTGATATTCACCCATATCTAACCTCTGACCTTTTTTTCCTATTCTTTCAACAAGTTTATAGCCCTTGGACTTTTTTAAAGCCAAACTTAAAGACACAACTCCTGCGCATCTCCTACAAAAAACGACAGGAGACTTTTCTATATTCTCAGCCAATTTCTCGAGACTGGTCGAACAGAGGGAAAATCTGAAAAAAACATATTGAACTATTTGCGATCCTTCCTTGAAAAATGCATGCATTGCCAAAGAGCCTGACAGGGCGTGTCTACAAGGCCAGGTCCACACCTCGGGAGAAGGTCAGCTTGCCTCCCCTAGCCCCGCCTTCATCCACTGCCCGGCAGGTGGTATAATTTCATCCAGTTACTCCTGTATTGAAACCAGGTTATTACAATGGCAACAAAGTAGTTATAAGTAATTCAAAGTAGTTTTAGACTAAAGAGCTTTAAAATACCTGGTGTATGTAATGTGAAACTAGGTCTTTTTTAAATGAACATTTTTCTATATATCACCATAACTTCTATGAACCAGATCCTCCGTTAGTATAAACCGGCATAGCTATTTGTCTTTTCATTTCTCTTTTTCCAAGCTACGGGTAATGACACATATTTAAAACCTTTTCCTAGATCCCAGCCTTCATTTTTGTAAATTACACACTTGATGCAGTATAGACTGAGAGGAAGGTTGTGTTACTGAGAGCAGAGCAATGTAATCTTTATATCTATCTGATCTGTTTCTTTTTTTTTCTGTTTCGTGAACGTTGGGAAACAGGTGGACATCAAGTGTTGCTGTAGAAGAGGATAATTTAAAAATATCATGTTGTTTGGAGGTGTGAGTGTAGGAATTATCAAGGCCAAATTTCAAAATATGCGTCTGCTAGTGTTTCAATCATGCATACTTTAGAAAATATACTGAAGAGAAATTACTCCTGTTATATGCTTCCAGGCAATCCAATGAATAGTACCATCACACTGATGGGGTATGTCGGCACTGCAAAAAAATATGTCAGCTGGCTGAGGCTCTCGACCTCTAACTTTGGAGTATAGACATTTGGGCTCAAGTTGGAGCCCAGGCCCTAGACCAGTGTTCTCTGTAAAATGTGTGCTGGTGAGGCCACCCAACTGATTAGCAGAGTGCCCACAGCTAGGCTTTTGTTTCTACTGGTGGTGCACATACCTCATTTCACATAAAAATTATTCCACACATGGATGGAAAAAAATCCACACGTGGATGGAAAAGAGTAGCAGGAACATTGCTTGGGATCCAATGAAGCGATGGGGAAGTTTTTTTCTGCAAGTCTCCTTTCTTTATAAAATTCTGAAAAGAAGTTGATTTGATGAACAAGAGGAAATAGTCTGTGAGTTACGAATATTCTGAAGGGACATTAGTCTGACCTTGGCTGCCCATATTATACCCTTCAAATCTCTTCTGAAAGCTCTCCATTGCCACAATGCCTACGAAGACCTACACAAGAGTTAGTCATCTGGTGGGCTGAGACTACTTGATTGTATGATGAGCAACATCATCTCATTGTTTTCTTGCGTGTCCTCGTTTTTCTGTATCCACCCATCATGTATTGTATTATATTTAAATTGTAAGGTCTTTGGGGCAGAGACTGTTTTTTCGGTGATTGCATAGACCGGAGCACAGGGGGATATGGTCTAAGACTGGGGCTCCTAGGTGGTACCACAGTATAAATAATAACCCTGGGCATCATCAGGAAGGCAATTTCTGTGTGGTTTGTACTCGCATTCCCTGGATGGCATCATGGATTGGCTCTCCTGTCCTCTCACTGGTTGCTAACTACAGGGTTATGCCCGATGTAGCACGACACTTAAATAAGGTCTTAAGTGCTCTACTGGATCAGGTCATTAAACTGAAAAATTATAGAAAAATGTCGAAGGGAGGAATGCTATATTGCAAAAAAGAGAGAATTCGATGGTCAGTCTGATAGAGGCCACAGGTGAACAATGTAGTTTCACAGTAGCAAAGTAAGTGTTGATGCAATTATGGCTGGCTGATCACGAGTGATTCCATAACTAAACTTGCATTGAATGTGCAGTTAAAACTGACACTTATTTCCTTGATTCAATAAAATAAAATATTTCCTCCCCAAACTGAGACCACTCTGCCCAGACTGAATTTTTGTGCGCACTTCATAGCATTCCATTGACGGTGTGAAAAATTAGAAACACATTAAAGTGACTACATCTTGGCCTTTTAAAATGTTTTCATCTCTTCAGATCCCCCTCTCTTAACACCTGAGATAAGTATCAAACTTTTACTTTCCACATGTATTTAGAAAGGGTACATAATTCATTGTTATTCCGTAAAGAAATGTTCACCATATTGTTTCCATCTGCATCATATTTTCACTGAAGAACATTTTGATTGTCAAGAATCATAAAATCCTAGAACTGGAAGGGATCTAGAGAGATCATCAAGTCCCTTGCCCTCACAGCAGGACCAAGCACCATCTAGATCATCCCTGATAGTTGTCTGTCCAACCTGCTCTTAAATATCTCCAGTGACGGAGATTCCATAACCTCCCTAGGAAATTTATCCCATTGTTTAACCACCCCAACACAGACCTAATCCATGTTTGTGCACAGATATTGAGGACCCAAGCACTTATCTGCTCATTTTCAGGCACAATTGTGGATTTTTATATCTGCAAACGCACGTTTGTGCAATTTTGTGGCCTGATTTTTCACAAGTCACTTTTGAAAATGAAATTCAAGTTAAATTGCATCATGGAAGAAACATAGAAGATTAGGGTTGGAAGAGACCTCATGAGGTCATCTAGTACAATATGTCTCAATCTTTTTTTATAAAGTACCCCTTTAAAAAAAAATTATAAGTACCCCCAGTACCTAC
>JANRFK010006693.1:5617453-5632586 GCA_030068395.1 Apalone spinifera
ACAATTTTTTTTTCTACCATTGCAACACATTTGTTTAAACAACTTAATCGTACCTGGGCGGGCGATGAAATTTTTGGGTGTAAAAAGTACAAAAATAATAAAGCTCTGTAAAACTTAAAACAAAAAATCAGTTTTCTCCAAATTTCAGTTGTGTTGATGTATCCGCAGACTTCTCACAAGTACCCCTAAGGGTACTCGTACCACTGGTTGAGAAACACTGATCTAGTCCAACTCCCTCCTCAAAGTAGGACCAACCTCAGCTAAAAAAGATATTCAGCTATATGGAAACAAAAGAACTAAGAACCACTTTATAAAGGGATAGATCTCCAAAAGCAAACCAAGAAATTCCTCATACTAAAAGCAATCCAGTAGAAGAAAATTCACAGCATGTGTGTGGGCATGTACTAAGCTGGGGACTTACTCATCTTCTAGTCATAACCCATGATTTCTTAAGACACATATGGAAAATCCTAGGTCACTACAGAATGTGTTATAATTTTTTATAACATAAAAGCAATTTAGAGCAGAAAGCCTCCAATGTAGGGTGACACATTTGTTGTATGCCTGAAATCATGACTTGCTTTAAGCACTGAAAATCAATAAAGGATGTGTAGCCATTAGAAGGGTGTAGAAGGTTGTCTAATATTAATTTAATAATAACACGGTGAAGAGGAAGAGGGCTTTTTTGTACAAATCAGACACGGTGGTAACCTTTGCCACTAAGAAATGGCGTAGAACTCGAACTAATGTCTCAAAATTCTGCAGCTGTTTAACCAATACAGTGTCCATGGTTACGTGTTTTATCTCTGTGTAAACTCAAAGTCAAGCAACCCTGTAAAAATCAAGTTTGTCGTGGTGAGGAATGCTGCTACAGATCCTTAGGAGATGTAAGCTGTCATAGCTCCATTGAAGCCAATGGCTTACCCGATTGCCCTGGCCTCTGGTGTATTGACCAACCCAATTCCCTTTTTTCTCCATCAGTGCCCTCTGCCAATTTGACTCCTCTGGTGAAGGCCAATAACATCGATATAGCCCCATCCAGATTGAGCACAGTGGCTCATTTTTTCTGCTGTCGGCATGATACCAACTTTCAGCTCAACCCAGGCCAAGAAATGCCTAATGCGTGGCAGAAACCAAATAAAAAAAGGGAATAGCTGGCCTAGCTCCATCCAAGTCAGTGGAACTCTATTGATTGACCTCATCTGAGAATCGGGGTGAAATCTTCACCCAAACCCTGCCTACTTCACACTTGGTAAAAGGGCTTGAGGAGCCTACATGAGCCTGAAAAGCCTCATACCGGGCCTTGGGAGGATTCCTCTCACCCGGGAAATGCAGAAGACGGTAAGTCTGCCTTCCCAGGTCTCCCTCCCAAGCCCTTGGATCAGGGAGGTGGGCCCTGAGTCAGGAGGGCCATGTTGGGGACCCGGTGACAGCACACAGGACTGAGGAGACGCTAGGCAGTGCTGTGGCCAGGTCCTCGGATGGAGATTGAAAGGGGACAACTGCCCTAGGACCTGGCAAATCTAAAGGGCCTGGGGCTCCTGCCTGCCATCGCTATGGCAACAGCAGTGTCCCAGAGGCCTGGGCCCTTTAAATAGCCGCTCTGCTCCGGGCAGCTCCACAGCCTGTGAGGAGGGAGGGGTTGTGTGGTGCGCTCTGGGCAGCTCTGAGGGAGGCAATGCCTGGCCCCACTCCTTCCTCCCTTTGCCCCTTCCAGAAATGCAGAGTCGTCCCCCCAACCTTGCCCAGCGTGGTTGCCGGCTCCCCTGGCGGTAGCCAGTAGGATAGTCTATAACTTAGAAAGGTCCCTAAAGCTGACTCAGGGGCTGATCATACTGCTCACGAAGTCCAGGTGTGTACGACCTGATGGACTCAGTGTCCCAGTGCCCGCATCTGAGAGTCCGTGCTCCATTGTAACCCCAGATTTACAATGGCTGGCGCGAGGCCTCCCCACCACGCTGCCACGTCCATACTGTGCTACGCAGACCTTCTGAGTCAGACCTGTGTCCATACTGAGAGGACTTGGATCTAAACCACAGCAGGACTTGGCCTGTGACCCCACCTCTCAGCAGGGCCCTCAGACCTGGGTCCTGAGTGCTTGCTGACCCAAGTCAGACTGATTTATGTATCTCTGGAAGGCGGGCTTTGGCTCAATCCTGTGTCAGAGCAAGGCTGGGCATTCAATATAGCAATGCCCCAAGGCCTACTCCAGTATCCAGAGCAATCCAAGACTGGAAGGACAAAAAGGTGGTTTTAAAAAGCAATCATAATCCCCGAAAACCTGGGCTACGGGTTTTGCACTGCACCTTTTAGAGACGCAGCACCAGATCTTACTCCATGCCTCTTGTGTCTGGGGTCACATTTTATAATGCTTATGGGATGAGTGCATGTATAAATTGCTTATAAGGGTTAATAGATGGCTTACAGTAAGTATATTAAAATCATGTACATTACATGTTATAGATTATGAAGCACATTAGTAGCAAATTATAAGATGTGGTTATAAACAACCTATTGACCCTGCTGGATTCTACAATAATTCATTAGCCAGTTATTAAAATGCCTACTAATAATTTATTAGCCCTCTATAAGCTAATTATAAATGTTCCTTTAATGTAAAGCGTGACTGCATTTTGATTAGATGTGCACATGAAAATGGAAAGCCATTTGTGAATATTAAAAAAAGTAACCGTATCAGTTTAAATAGGAAAGAAATAGATCTGAGTAAATGTTTAGATAAAAATAATAAAGAGAAAAAGTAAAGCCCACCTCTCCTTGCAAGAACTTTACAGGCAGATCTGAACATGAGGCTGACAGAGCATGAATACTTGATCTTCATTTTTTGTCAGTCACTGAGTCAAATTAGGTAGTGCTAGAGGCAGGAATCAAAGAGGACAAAATGTTAATGCTTATTGGTAACATTTTTTCACAGCCCAGTATAACAATTTAAGAGGCTCTATGCTGTCTGGCAATTGTGATAAGACACAGGACAGCATTTTAAAGATCCCGTGCTTTAAATTTTGAATAATGTACTATCATGCTGTTTTAAAATACCGAAAGTGCAAACCAATCACACACACATAAAAGGGTGTATTGGTTACATAAAATATAATATGTTACTTTGCTGAAAAGTGACATGTTCCAGGTAGACTATAAAACACAATGTGAAATCGGTAACGTATAACAGTGTTGGAAAATGTTTCAAAAACTTTGAATTACGGGGGTTGAAAGTATATGAGGTCTTTGAAATGTGCCAGAACCAAGAAATAACCAAAAGGGCCTAGAGTTGAATGATACGTGACGTGCAGGAAATAAAATTTGATTCAGTCTGGGGGGAAAATGGAAGTTACACATAAGGGAATCAATAGACTCTGAAGCACAGCTATTCAGTGGGAGGGAGCTACTCAGAAAGCAACAAAGCTGAAAAAAGACACCTTGATGGACATAAAGTCAGATCTGTACTTGCAATTGTGTAGCTGAAGTCTAAATAGCTTAAGTTGGCTTTTGGCGCTGTCTACACAGCAGGAAGTCGAAGGAAGAACACTCTTCTTCCAACTTCCCTTACTCCTCGTGAAACGAGGGTTATGGGAGTCAGATTACGAAGTCCTCCAGCTTGACGTTATTCTGAAATAAAGTCTTGTCATGTAGACGTGCACTGTGTTATTTTGGAATAATGTCAGCTATTCTGAAATAACACCACTGTGCAGATGTATCCTGAGGGAAGAGTGATAGAGAGAAATATCCTCAACTTGACTAGTTGCTCTTGAAGGCAGAGAAGTTTTTGATGGGTTTAAATGCAATCGGCCCTGCCTAGGGCAATGGGATTAAACTGAGCAAAATGAATGTTTTTGTGTTAAGTCTCGGAGAAATTGTGAGGTCAGTCGCGTGCGTATGTCTGAATTGTTAGTTAACAGTGCTTACAGCACCGTAGATGGCCACCGGATGGCACCTTTGCTCTACCACAAAGGTGTTGGAGCACCACTTATCTAGAGTTAAGAAACTTACTCTTAAAGGACATCAGACATGATTCTGTTAATTCAGAATAAGGTGGCAATTGGTTTGAAACTAGATCAGCTCAAAACACCGGTAGCAACTTAGTCTGCAACAACAATGGGGGCCATTTAGGGATCTGGGGCAAATCTGTTAGGGATGGTACTTGGCACTGCTGTGAGGGCAGGAGACTGGACTCGATGACCTCTCAAGGTCGCTTCCAGTTCTATGAGATAGGTATATCTCCTTTAAAAAAAAACACACCAGGGAAAATCCTCATTAGCATTTCAGAGACAAATATATTTTAAATTTTTTAAAAAATCATCCTAGAGAATTCAATATACAACGTATCCTTGCTAGAGAAAGTGACAGAAGAGCGAAAAATACCCACAAGATTTCATTTCTGTGTAACGTGTAAGACTGTTTTTCTACAGGCTGTCAGCCTTAATAAACTCTCTTCGGCTTATCCATATGGGAAATTCTTGCGTAAGGTGAAAACTCTTCAGTGAAGAAGGGAGGGCCCTGTGGATGAAGCAGGCTGAGAGCCGTCTAGGGCTGTAGTCAAGTGGTGCCTGAGTGGTCCGGTAGCCAGGAAGCCAATTGGCATTAAAGGTAGTTTAGGGGAATGGTCAGCATTCTCACAGGGGGCAGTAGCCAAGAGATTGAAACCAAGGAGGTGGGTGGGTAAGGCAGCAACCAGCAGGGAAGGGCCTGTTTCCTCGTTAGAATCCAGTTTTCTGGTGGGAATGCTTCTCGCCCAGCCCATCAGCCGCTTGAGGGGAGCTGGAGTCCCTGCTACTCAGGGGAGTTAATTCAGCTCTGTGATGGCGTGATAGCTAAGGATGATGCCTAGAGGCCTGAGTTTTTCACTGGGGTCCTGACAGCCACGAACTGAGACAGGCAATTCAAAGAGAAATATCACAGCCCTAATAAATGGCCTTCCAAGCACAATGAAGGCCATTTGCAAAGGTCTTTTTTATTTGGGTCCTAATTCATTACCGAATGAAGTCATTAGGAATCTTTTGTCCTTAATGGACTCTGTACTAGGTCCTTAGCCCTGGTCTACACTAGGGAGTTATTTCAAAAAAACTCCCCTTATTTCAAACAACAAGCGGAGCAGCCACGCTACCAAGCCCTTTATTTCGAAATAAGGTTATTTTCCACTTTGCATGAGGAATAGCACTTATTTCAAAATAGTTATTTTGAAATAATGGTAGTGTGGACACTCCAATACTGCTATTTCAATAATAACTCCCCAGAGTCATTCAGAGTAATTACTCCCCAGTGCTTTCTGGGGCTGTAAGTCAAGGTAGCAGGTCCACATTAAGGGATACCATCTATATGATACCATAGACATGTTTTGTTAGTCTATCAAGTGCTATCAGACCATTTGTTGTTTTATTCCTGTACAGACTAACTCGGCTACCCCCGAAGCACATTAAGGGAGCTTGCCTCAGACTAATTTCGAGGCCCCCCCGTAGTGTGGACACGCTATTTCTAACAGTTGCTTCGGGAGTTATTTCAAAATAAATTATTTTGAATTAATTTCCTAGTGTAGCCATGCCCATAAGGATCAATCCTGCTGCTGTTGAAGTCACTGGGAACATCCCTGTTGACCTCAGTGTTGCAGGATCAGGGTCTTTTAGAAAAATTAATTTCTGATGTGTTTTCAATTAAACTTAACCAGTGACCCTAAAAGTCTAGGAAAGATGTACAAGATCTTGGTTAGGAAAATCATCACTACTAACTATACACAGAAAATATTTACAAGTCCAGACATTAAAGCCAATGATAGGATTTAGGCAGAAGTCAGGATGAAAAGATGTATTTTACAGTAATAGAGATGGACTTATGTTTTTTTTCTGATTTATCCTCAAGAAAGCTAAAAGAAGGGAATGTCTGCTACTTTAAAAAAAAAAAAAGACTTCTACAATGGGATTTGAAGTGTTTTTTTCCCAGAAAATTGTCGGTGGCTAAGATCTAGATGCAGGCAAATTTTATTGCTTTTCGGAAATCACAATCATTGTAAAAAAGATACTCTGGAAAAAATAAAATAATCCTTCTCACTGTGTGATTCAGAGTTGTAACAAAAAGCTATGAACCGTTCCATCAACTGCATAGTTACAGAAAGCGAGCCGAATGGTTCACAATAAAAATTAACACGCAGCTCTAAAAGGCTGTGGTCAAACATCATTTCGTATATTATCTGCAGTAGTGTCAAAAGACTCTAATAAATGTTTAATTTTTATTGTGTGAATTGTTACCTATGGTTAATTAGCATTCTCATGGCTTCACTTAAAAATGGATTAGCAGTGCATTTAATTAAGGTGACCATATTATTACAGTCAAATTCCACAACGCTTTTGCGGTGACACTTTTTTACTGGCATGAAATAGTCATACAAAAGAATACTTTTTAGAAAGTCTACACTGGTACATATGAATTCCATTTACAGTAGTATCGGAGCATCTCACTTTCTTCCATGTGTTTAGTTATCCGCAACTAGTTTCCACTGAGGTAGGAAAATGGTGTCACCCTTTTTTTATAACTAAGGAACTGAAACACAGAGTGACTTTTCCAGGTTCACAGAAGAAGTCTGTGGTAGAGCAGAGAATTTTCTCACAAGTCCCACCCTTCATCTCTAACATGACGTGATGTCATGATCACCAGTTTTTGACTCAACGGTGGCATGCACCAGTTTCTCAGAATAGGGAGGTGTTTTCATCTAATTTTATGGGGGCGGGGGATTGGACTTGATGACCTCTCAAGACCCCTGCCAGTTCTAGTATTCTATGAATCTATAAAATACGTAGTTTTTATTAATAGTGCAACATAAAATACAGCACCATATGGACAACCTCTGACAAAGCAATTAGATTGGGCACAGAGATACAAGGAAAAAAGGCATCTCAGTGTGTGAATGTATATTTATGTACTTTATATTGTCCACTTGACAGCGGAGAGGGGAAAATAATAATGCATTTTCTGTGTGTCACACAGAGGAGGTTGAAGTCAGGTGAGGAAAATGCAGCAGAAGCCAGTGCACTCAAATATTGAGTCTCCATGAATAAATCCTTAACTGCGAAAAGAAGAAGAATAGAGAAAGCACAGATTATGCTAGCAGAGCATTTTAAAAGGCTCCCCCCAAAAAGCACCCATTGCTCTTGAAAGCCTAACTCGCTCTAGCGTGGGGAACTGAGAAGCTACTCACAAATTAAGGATTCAGATTCCATAATCTACCTTCACCTCGGTTCTACATACAGCATATACCTCTGCAACAACAGTAACAAACACAGATAGGCAGCCTCTGAGCTCTTTGAGGCATTATGAGCTTTGTGCTTCGCCATAAATTAACTCCGTAGGTCTGAAAAATAGCAACTGTTTTTTAATAGGAATCAATCTATCGGGTTTTATTTTGGTGAATAGAATGAGTACCATATGTTGTGCCTCTCTCAGAATTAACAGGGTATAGCTTGCAGCTATGCCAGGGTGATCATTATTTTCTTTATAGGCCTCTTTATGGATGCTGATGCATATAAATATAAAAGAGTGCCTTAGTGTAGTAAGGAAGAGAGGAGTGCATAATAAATGCATTAGTGTTTATGTAGTTTTAGGTAGTCCTGTGCAGAATTAGGTAAATAATAATCGAGGAATGTCCTCTTCAAAATATATTAGGGCTTGAAGCAATTTGTCTTCAAAGTAGCCCTTGTCTGACTCGATGTTTGACGATTCAGTGCAATAGTAGTTAAGACAGTATAGTCTCTGCCCCGTTCTGCTATTCTGAACACATCCCTTTCCCTCCATGTCTCCTTTGTAAGTGCTTGTCATCGGTGGAGCTCCAAGCATTTTGATTTGAGCCAGGTATGATTATAAAGCCGATCTGTTGGTCTATTGCTGCATTGTTCATTGTTGTCCGGTTCAACAGTAATTTTTTCAAGTGAGGAAAGCAAAATCCACCAGGAACTTTTGTTATGCTAAGTGGTTGCGTGGGGGCTAACACCTATTACATCTGATTTGGGGGCTGGTATTAATTCTAACCAAAATATTTTACCTATTGTTTCAAAGATTGACTCCAAGAACTGCTTGAGCTTACATAGCCACATAACCAAGGAGCATTTGGGATTTATCTGATAGTATTTTACATAAGAATGGCCGTACTAGGTCAAATCAATGCTCCATCCAGCCCAGAGTCCTGTCTGCCAACAATGGCCAATACCAGATGCCCCAGAGGGAAGGAACATAACAGGTAATCCTCACGTGATCCCTCCCTGTCATCCACCTCTAGAGAAACAGAGGCTAGGGACACCATTCCTACCCATCTTGGTTAATAGCCATTGATGGACCTAACCTCCATTAATCTATCCAGCTCTTTTTTGAACCCTGTTAAAGTCCTAGCCTTCACCACATCCTCTGGCAAGGAGTTCCACAGGTTGACTGTGCACTGAGTGAAGAAAAACTTCCCTTTGTTTGTTTTAAACCTGCTGCCTATTAATTTCATTTGGTGACCCCTAGTTCTTATATTGTGGAAATAAATAAATAACTTGTCCTTATTTTGACAGATATTCTGAACAATTTTGCGAGGGTTGCTATATATATAGATGTGAAAATGTCTCTCATATTCAGGTTCTTAGGTTGGCCCTATCGATGGAATATTAAATGCAATCTGGAAGTGCTTTAATCAACTTGTCACAACCCTGGGTAATGGGCAAATACTATTAACCCCATCTGAGAGATGAGGAAGAACTCAGACACAGATATAGTAGCTCTAGCAGAGATGGAAAATTAATCCAGACCTCCTGAGTCCTAGCGGCATGCCTTAACCAAAAGATCACTCCGATTGCTTCACTAATATTTATAAGTGCTTGGTGTAGAATATGAAGGGAACACCAGTCTCAGCTCTTAAATTAAGGCTGAGTTGAGGTTTAAATTAAACCAAGGATGACTGAAAGATTTTAGTGTTTGTGGTCCCAGATCACATTAAACTAATTTTAGAGACACGTTTGTTCTTTCTGTGGTTTTGCATTTGCCATCTGGGCAGAAGACCCTTAACTTATTGAGAAATGACAGGGCATCAGTGTAAAAATAAGAAAGAATTAAATGTAAATAAAAGCGTAGATGGCTGTAACTTGCGAATTTTGTACCTCACCTGTAGCTGTTCTTGCTGCTTTGGAGAAACAGTTCTTATTGGTTAATGAAAATTACTACTTAAAAGTAGAGCTGAGTGGAATTTTTTCAAATTTCAAAATGTTGAAAATTTTCATCAACAATTTCAACAACTAAAAAGCAAGGAAGAATTGTTTCCACTAATGCTTATTTCACACACACCGCCTCCCACAGAGCTGATCAAAGTTTTTGAAATGCTAGTAACATTTCAAATTTAGAAACCGAGGAAAAAATTAATTGCCATCTGACTTCACCTGGCTTTTGACCCACTCTAAGTATAAATCTTCTCCATCTGGAGAAGCCGAGGAGGGTTGGTCCACAAAGCGAAACTGACCAGCAGAGGGATAGTGATAGAATTCTACTGCTATAGCTATGCAGGCCTAGCATTCAATGTAACACTCTGTACCAGAATAAGAGTGGTTTTGTAAGTTATATATAAGATCAGCTCTTTATAAATTGCTTTTATTCTGAAATAGTGTCCACATGGAGTGTGTATAGGGAGAGGGAGAGGGAGAGGGAGAGGGAGGGGGAGATTTCAGCATAGCTATAGTGGGATAATTATACCCATGTAGACAATTTCCCTGGGCAGACAAGCCAAATCCGTAGGTGTGGGAGTCAAAAGATCTTCTTTGTAGTCTCGTCTCTTGATACTCTACATGGCCTTGAGCTAGTCACTTAATTGCTTTACTTTTCCTACATAGAATGAGAACAGTAAAACTTCACAGGTGTTTTGTAGGTGATTAATTAGCTAATATTTGTAAAATGTTTTGGAGTTGTAAAGAGCTATAAATAGATGTTAGACTTGATTTCTGTCATCACTGCACTGAAGTAATTGTCAATCACTTATCTTGATTCAGAGGGGTTGGCAGCAAAGTGGTTTACGAGGTAGTGCTGATTTTTGTAATACAGGTTAATCCTCTCTAGTCTGGGACCTGACTTTTGCTGGACTGTGGGAGGTCAATATTGTCTAGCTGCATTACCAACATTTCCTCTGCTTACTGGGCTTAGCAGACATGTAGGGGGTAGAGTTAAATAACAGCACAGAACACTGAGAGCCAGAACTGGTGCTGTGAATGAACTTTATGGGACTGGAGGAAACTTAGCCACACCCGTGATAAGTGGACATCTGGCTCACTCAAATCATGCCGGACCACGGATGTTGCCAGACCAGAGAGTGTCGGACTAGAGAGGTTCAATCTGTACTATAATTTTAAAAAGTGGAGTTTGATTGAGACTGGAAGTATTCACTAAACATTAACTACAGAATTTCAGGTGCCATTGAATCCCAAAATGCCACATGAAACAGCATTTGCTGTCTTAATAAGATAATAGCAGCCCTCGGTTAATACAGGCAGAGTGCAAATCCATATGTAGCAATCAAAATTTAATTCAATTATAAATAAAAGAAAATCCAAAATATCTTAGGAAAGAATTATTTCTGATTAGATTACAATACAAGATGTGCATACACATAATCTGAAAGAAATTTAATGAGGTCTTCATTATATGAGGTTTTATATTTAAATAAGCTGCTTCTCCCTCTCACAACACAGAAAATAATAGCTGAACGTTTTCAGGAGTGCCTTAGAATAGTATATGGTATTATTTCATCAAGCATCAAATGCCTTTATAGTCTATAATTTAGCTTTTCATAACACATATAATTTATTTTCACACTCAAGGTGAAATCCTAGCCCTACTAAAATCAATGGGAGGTTAGACTTCAAGAAGGCCAAGATTTCACCTTTAGTATCAAATTCTGTCAACATCCCTAACACGATCAATGGGCCATATTCTGATATGATGAAACCATGAGAACACTCTGATTTACAGCAGTGTCAATGAGATCAGAATCTGGCCCAGTAAGAGGACACGTATCAGCCGTGCAGGATTCAATTCTTAACTTGACTAAAATGTTATTTAATTTGTATTTGTATTTCATTGTTGATAATTTAATCTCTCTCTCTATATTATAGCTACTGATAGTATCTACAATTGCTCATCTCTTCCCATGGTAGTATTGTTTTTAGTTGCTTATACTTTCCTTTAAGTCTTATTAGGGCTGAATTTTTCCATGCCAAGAATCTGCTTCAGACTAGTGGTTTTTTTTTTTCAGTTTCAAAAAAAAAAGGGGGGGGGGGAAAAGGGAGGGGATAATATGTTGCTTGGCTCGGCTTGGAAACAAGTTTGATGAAAAGCTCCCGACAGTTTTGATGACAAGCTCTCGCATCTCCATACTTTGGAGTGGAGACTTGAAATTTGGCAAGCGAAGCCTTCCTGGAGCCCCCAAGAAGATGCCTTTTGCTGCCCTTATGAAAAGATGGCCAAATTTAGCCAACGTACGAGCCTCTGAAAAAGTCTTCCCCCATGCTCAGGAGCCACTGAGCCACAATAGGTATGCAATTGTTCGAGTCTGCCATCTAAACGCACTGAAGATGGCCTCAGCACAGAGCATGCTTCAGCCAAGAACCACAGTGGCTGAGCAAGACTTCCCGGCAACTGCTAGTCCTGGCTACTGAGGGGTCAGGTACCAAAACTCCCCGCTGTGCAGCAGAGGGTGAGGAAGAGACTGAGGGGGGAATTGGACGGGGACTGGTTGGACAAGGAGATGGGAATTGGGAAGTGGGGTAGAACATTAGATGAGCATCCCACGTGAGGGAACACTGGAACCATGGGCGGGGTGAACTCCTAGAGGCCAATCCCCTGCCCCCACATCAGGCCCAAGGACCTGCCCCTTCTGTATCCATCAGGGGCTAGCCCTGACTGTGGCTGCTGGCCCTCCCCTCTCAGTCCCAGAGTGCTGGGCTACATGGCCCTGGCCTCACCCAGCCCCGGAGTGCTAGGCATTGCAAGCCAATCTCCCCAGGCCCTGGACAGCCAGGCAACATGGCCACAACCTCCCTGGGCCATGCCACCCAGACCGACCCCTGGCCAGCATGGCCCCTCCACCACTGAAGGCTCCCGTCAGCTGCAGAACTGGGAGAACAGGCAGCATGCGAGGGCCTGGCCCCCAGCCTCTGGCAGGGACTAGCAGGCAGGAGGGGGCCTGGAGGTAAAGGATGGCAGGGACTCGTCAGGCCGTTTGGGAAGACAGAGCCTCTCCGTGCCTACAGTACCTCCCATCCATGCCTGGGACAGGGGGCGGGCAGGAGGGAAAGGGTGGAGAAACAGAGGTCTGTGTGAGGGGAGGCTGGAGGGGAAAGGGTCACACTTGAGGTATATGAGCCCGAGGATCTGTGACCTCTGGCTAACAATCCCCTCCAGAACCTGGAACGGACCCAAGTTTTCTCTGTACACATGCATTCCAGCACCGTACCGCAGAGATTGTGCGTGTCTGTACCTTATATCGCCACACGCATGGAGGAACACGCCTGCTCATACATCAACAAAATACCTCCAAAATAAAACACTCCCCGGCATGCACCACACCTCATGGGGTGAGCATAAGAGACCACGTGACAGAGGCTAGTCACATTGGTGAATGAACAGCTGGGAAGCGCTCAGATACTACGATGCTGAGTGTGGCATGAGAACCTACACAGACTAGAATACAGTCTCCCATTGCTCTGCGATCCGTGAAACCCTCTGGCAAAATGTGCGTCTCCCTCCTCCTCTAGTGAGTGGTGCACATGAGGTCCGACAAGCTAGCGCTATACATTTACTCTGCTTGCTCATGTGGCTGATGGGCCCCGGGCCGCCTGAATTCTGGCATTCCCAAGTTGTTGATTGTTTAACTTCACAAACTTAACATTCTTGTAACATAGTCGTGTGGCTAATACATTATATATAATACAGTGCAGACAGCATATAAACAATCACTCAGAAAGTAAGTGTGAACTGCCTCTTTTCATCTCCCTGGAACCTTAACCCTGACATCTAATGATGCTTTTTCAAAGTCCATCATCAAATTAACTAATTCAGTATTGAACAAAGCATTGAGAAACAAAAGGAATGGTCATGCTGGGCCGGACCCAAAATCTAGTAAAATCAGTGGAAAGAATCCCGTTGTCTAAAGTGGGTTTTAAGTCAGGTCCTATATCAAAACCTGCAGAATCCGTGGTAAAGTCCAGGCTGTCCTCGCGAAAAGTCCAAGATATGTTCCAAAAAACTTGGACTTATAGCAAAACAACTTAAAGTGGGGGATTTTTTTCCCGCAGCTGACTTCCATTTGCGCAAATTGAATTTTTTTTGGGGGGTGTGACTTAAGGGCGGGGAATGGGAGGACATAAAACACATCAGTTCCTACAAGCCTCAACGACTTTAGTGCCGAACAGATGTATACCGAGATGACTTACAGCAGGGACACCCGGTAGCATCAAATTCTCACATTTTAGCTTCACATCTGAGGGTACGTCTACACTGCAAGGCTATTTCGGGATACCAGAGGAATTCTGCGATAGCTACTCCGCTATTTCAAAATATTTTTTGAAATAACGGATAGGCTATTTTGCCATCCCTGTAAACCTTGTTGCATGAAGGATAAGGGATGGCTCGAAATAGTGCTTTATTTCCAAATTTGGCGCCATGTAGACATGCCAAATTTCGAAATAGCTATTTCAAAATAAAATTGAAATAACATACGCAATTTTTGTAGCACAAATTGCATATTTTATTTTGAGTTTAGAGTGCAGTGTAGACGCACCCTGAGTCATGCATGATCCTGAGGCAAATAGTACCAATTCCCCAGCTAAATGGACTGGCACATATATGACCTCAGAAAAGGGGTGGGGGAAGTAGAGAAAAGCTCTTATTTTAGTCATATTCACTCCCAGCACAGGACATTAAAAATAATTTATCTTACACGTACAGTGATAGTCCAATATAATAATAATAATGGATTTGGAAAATCTTTGCCCTCTTTATTGCTTCCTTTTGTGTTTTTTCCCCCCCATGCATTCTCATTTAGAAAAAGAAAAAGAAAGAAAAAGACTCTAATTGGGGCAAAGCTAATAGACCAAGCAATTAGAAAATAAAAAATCCAATACATCACAGCCTGTTGAAATGGTATGTGATTATGCACACTAGAGATTGTTCAGTTTGGATTTGCCTTCATTTTCCTCACCCACCTATTTTCACAGTGCTCCAAGTGAGTCGATTATGATGCACTGACATGACAGTAATCCACACTGGCTGAGGTTTTCACCGCAGTTTAGGCCAGCGGTTTTCAAACGAAGGGTCGCGACCCATGTCTGGGGCGTGGAATGTCGGGCACTGGGTTTCCTTGCTGCAAGGGGATCAGGTGAGCAGTGGGGAGGCTAAGGCAGTTCCCTGTCTGTCCGGGCACCACAGACGTTGCAGCAGGCCTGGCTCCTGTGGGGAGGGCTCTGCGCACTGCCCCTGCCTCGAGCACTAGCTCCACACTCCCATTGGCTGGGTGCCCGGAGACGCAGGAAGCTGCCTTAGGTCTCCCTCCCCCCGCTGCACTGCTGACCAGGAGCAGCTCAAGGCAAGCCCCTCCTGCCACAGCCCTGATTCCCCCCCAAGCCAGAGCCCCTTCCTATACACAAAGCTCTCCTCCTCAGACCCACTTCTGAGCCTACACTCAGATTACCTTGAGTCACGGGCATTAACAATATTTTTCAACTGGGTCATGAGAAAAAAAAGTTTGAAAACCACTGAGGCACATGCTTCACATGCATTTCAATAGAAGTTATGTCCCTGAATCCCCTAGATTACTAGTCTATTACCCCCAAAAAGCTGGTCATTGTTACTTTCCGCTGTACCACCTGACCCCCATGCAAAACAAACAGCCTTATCCCTGCTGCTCTGCTGTGACGCTATGTCTACACTGTTGCTTTTTTTTTTCCCCGGAAAAAGGCACACAAACTGCACACCGCAAGCAATGTTTGTACTTTTTTCCGATTCTTTTTTCAGAAGAGGCTTTTCCAACATTTGGTTGGACTACACGGGGTCAAATGTGGGAAACACCTCCTCTTTCGGAAGAGCCCTTATTCCTCATAAAATGAGGAATACAGGGCTT
>JANRFK010006693.1:5632686-5650310 GCA_030068395.1 Apalone spinifera
TTAACCTCTGTTCCTCTCTCCCACTTCCCCCCTGTCTTCTGCTCCTACAGTTTTCTTGTCAATTCTTAAGGAACCGGTGGATCAAGTTTTTCTCTTTCCTGGTTAATCACATTGCTGTAGGTAGTGGCTGACCTCTCTCCCTCCCTCCCTCTTTCTCTTTTTGTTCCTCATCTTTCCTGAAAGTATGTGCCATTCCTGAGTGAGTTTCTCAACAAGACCATCCCGAGAGAGGGAAAGACTTCTCCTCGCTTTTTATTTTTTCTGTTTGTTTTCCCCCCCCCCACTGATCACTTGGCTCTGAATGCTTTACTTGTAAGTTTCAGGGATGGGGTGGGAGGATGTTGTTGTTGTTGTTATTATTATTATTTTATTATTTATTATTTTTAACTTTTCCCATCTCGCTATATCTTCACTACAATCAAAACTGTCTGTCCTTTCGGGGTGGATAATAGGGGATTATCAGCTGGGTTTGGCCATCACAACCTGGACAGGGTGATCAAACTGTTTTCTTTCTTTCTTTCAAAGAATCAGAGAACATTTTCTTTCATGTATATTTCATTCCTTTCCCCCTCCACCCTTCCTGTCCTCTCCTTTCTTTCCTCCCATTTCATTGGCTAGGATGACCTTCTTTCCTTGTTGCTTCTGACGTGTTCTCCGCCTCTCTACCTTCCCCCCCTCCCCATATGTGTCTGTCTACCTGTACTAAGGGAAGGATAAAGTAATATTAAAAGGGCTTGAGGAAGCTGCTTGGTTTAAAAAAACAAAAACTGATCTCTAAAAGTGGTTATAATCGTGTAAAACTTAGTAATGGAAAGAGTTTGATAGCAGCTCTCCAGTTTGAAATTTGTTATTTGATCTGCCTCACACCAGAGAGGAACACAGAGAAAAGTTGTTGGTTTTTTTGGGGGGTGGGGGGGAGGAGAGGGAAGTGGTTTTGGAGACAAGAAGTGAAGCTGCCTGTTTTCCAGTAAGTAATGGAGAAATTCCAGGAGCCAGGGCTAAATATACTTGGCGATCAATACAGAAATGGCTCATTGTGAATAATTTAGCTGCTTGGTGCAGTGAGAGTTTTGAAACTAAAGGCAAAAAAATAAAGGGGGGCGCAGAGCAGGGGAGAGGAAATAAAATTCTCCTCTGATCATGTCAGTTTCTTAACTTTTCCACTTAAAAGAGTATAGTTGTGATTGATTGCTCCCCCTCCCCCCCGCTTTTTAATCACATGAAAGCTAGAGGGTGTCATCCTATACAGTTACTTGAGTTTCTGGAAAGTAATAGCTTATTCTGTCTCAGCAAAGTGCTTTCAGAAACTCTGAGATTGTCACATCCCACAAAATGAATGCTCTAGAAATATGGTATCGGACATGCAGCCTCTCCTGTGATAGATAGCATGGTTACAACGAACAGGTGCATGGGCAGGTGTTGGGGGAGGGGTGAGAGAGGGTGGCTGATGGACCATTGAAGACAAAAGGTAATAAGAGTGAAAGATTCCCTGGACACCGAAGGGTTTTGTTTTGTGTGAGAATGTGCCAGCAGAGAATAAGTGTGAAAAGGGCAATCTTTGGAGTATCAACGTCCTCCAAGCTTGCTGTGGCTATGAGAACTGGTAATTGATAAAGCATTACCCAGTTGGAACCCCTCTCCCCCCAGTGGAACTCCAATTTAATCAAATGAAAGTCTCCACACTGCTCATCAAGCTGCAAACTTACCTTTTCTGCCCCATCTGCAGCAGCTTTAGATCATTTGCCGAAAGAGTTCAGTGACTACCAATGCACTGCGTGTGCTCATTTGCATGTTTCTTAGGTGCGGGTTGCAGCAGCAGCAAATTATACCAATGGCTTTCAGTCAGTTTAAGCATTTAATGGCTGATGCAGGCAGGCATCTTTGAGGGTGTATTCTTTTGCCTTGTAGCACTGCACTTTGACTATGGAAGCAGAAGGTACGGATGGCTATTTAACATGTAAGTACTAATTTTATTTAATTTTGTGGGTTAATTGCGAAGCTTTCTTTGTTTTCCTGTTCACGATATTGCTGCACAAACTAAGCCACCTGAAACTCTTTAACTTTCATTTGTGCTGTTATTAAACTCTGTATTTTAGAAGAACACTGGAGAAATATAATTTAACACTAAATTTTAGTGGTTTTTTTTAAACCACAGTACATTATATATTTAAATATTTGCTAAGGATGAATGAACTTTTCCTGAGAGTGACGTTTATATAACATAAAAATGAGAGAAAGGATAAAACCTAAATTTCTTTTTTTACTGAGAGGCTTTTTAGGTCTATGCATTGTTTCCAACTTGTCCATTAAAGAACAATACTTTGTGGAACTACAGTATTATAGCTTAATGGCCAGCTACCTGAAAACCATGAGTCAAAATTGGAGTGGAAGGTCCTAATGTTGGAGTGGTACTCCGTTCCCCTCTAGTTTGGACTCTAATTTGTTCGCACCATGGTGTGTAGAAATGGACAAGTCATTCTAAACTCGTATCATGTAACTCTGAGCAAAATTTTCACATGTACTTTTTACAATGTAAAAAGTGAGGACTGGAGGGAACTGTTTGATTCTCCACCTCCCCCAAAATCATGTTTCTGGTCACTAGGCAGTCAATTTTAGTTGGCTGTGGAGAAATGTATTTAAAATTGCAAGGCGGGTGGGTTGAAAAGAAGCTAGCAAGTCTGATTGCTGTATAATTGAATAATTGTATGGCGCCGTGGGACAGAAACCTAAGTGTTTTATTTTGTGCAAGCAGGTGACAATGAGCTTTCGCCCGAAAGGGAGCACTCCAACATGGCTATTGACCTCACTTCAAGCACACCCAATGGGCAGCATACCTCACCAAGTCACATGACAAGCAGTAAGCCTTTTTTTGTGTGTGTATTTCTCTGTAGCAGCATTTTTGGGCGAGTTTAGTTTGTGTGTGGGGGTCTTCATCTTGCTCACTAGACTATAGTGACTGCTGTAGATTTTGCTAACGCAAAGAAGAAAAGGACAGGACAGATTGGGTTTTATACATGTTAGTGTCTTCTCTAAACATGAGCCTGATGACCACTCTGAAGTATCCCAAGGTGGCATTTGAGAGCTGGTCCTTACCTGTACCAGGTAGGAAACGCTAGATTTACTAGTCCTTGTTTTGCTTTGGTAGGTTTTGCGATCCAAAGAGCTTTTAAGCAGGGTTCCAAAAAGCAGTCTGAAATAGTTTTAGCTAGAAAGCCAACAAGTTTTTATCTCAAAAAGGCTTGACTCAAGCAAAATCTAAAGTTATTCTATGCAGGCTTGATGGCAGGATATATTTTTACTGTTTTGAATGGAAACTTCAGCATCCTGTTCATTATCTTAGCTTTGCTTTGAAAAAAAAAATCAGAAAATGGCCAGTATAAAATGGTCATTTATCGAACTCTCTTACCAGTTGAGCCTTTAACAAATTGAAAGGATTTTGTTTTAGAAAGTGCAGAGAGTTCAGATGTACTTCGTGTTTTTGATAGTGATTATTTTGCTCTTAGATGAAACACTTTTCAGTTACCTCTTGGAGCATATTTATACTTTTATCTTAGAAACATAGATGGTTTCACTGAGGAATACAATTTTTTATCAAGATACGTATAATGTGCTCTATTAGTTTTATTCAGAAGTAATTTAAAATTTGGTGTCTCAATATACTTTCAATTTTTTTTGTGATACTCATTTTCTCTCTCTTTCCCTCTCCTATGTGTGTGTGAATATATACAGGTTAAAACTTTGTACATTTCTCCAAAAATTCTGGAAGAAAACTAAGGCTTTACTCATTAGTTGGTAATAATATGCATATTATCTTCAAAGTTACTTTTACTGAGAGGAAAGTGCTACTTTCCTTCAACAATTTCTCTTTACCTTCTGCAAATTACGAATAAACTAGAGATTTTTATGAGCCTTTAAAACTGAGAGTTATTAAGAAAATTTCCAATTATATACAGGATGCTAGAGAATGTGGTTGCTAGTATTGTAGGCTGAACTTTGTATGACAGCCTGCCATAAATCAGCAGCTGTAGAGAATGCCAATCCTGCAGCATTGGGATTCTGATCTCTTCTCTCCCGCTTGCCCCCCCCCCCAACCTTAGGTTACACAAGTTTTACTACTCTCTTCTTTTGTCTTTGTTTACTTTTGTATTAATGGGAAGACTTCATCACAGAGAACACTTAAAACAGGTTCTCTCCCCCCTCCCTTTTGTCATACAAACTAAAATCAGGGTGCAATTAGTGAGTAAACCTATCTGTTGCGTTCATGTGAAAACCTAATTTAAAATTTAGCACCTAATTTAACATTTGCAATGATTATTCTTGTTTGATCTCTTTCGTGCTTGCAACATGCATGTTCCAAGTTCAGCCTATGCACATGGCTTCTGCTTCTGTATGGGCTGAACAGTTAATCTTGTGTGTGTGTCAATAACTTTCACTATTGTTGGCCTGTATTAGGGCTATATGGCTGTCGTTGAATGTAGGCCACTGTTCTACAGGCAGGCAAAATGTGATTGGGGATACGGGACTTTTGCCTGTGTTTTTTAGAATCTTAGAAGATCGAGTTTAGTGGCCCCCGCCCCTCTTTTTAAGATAGAATTTGTCTTCAGTTTGTTATAAAGCAGATTTTGTTATGGTCCAGCTTCACAATGTTTTAGAGCAAGGAGCTTTATTCCATGTTACAAAAGCCCAAGATGTGGGGTGGGAATGGCTACAAGAAACTAAGTGGTGGATTTTCTTGCCTCTCAAAATTCCTGCTGATCTGATGGAAGCAGACCCCTGAAGGTAGCTCCATTGTTAGCAGGAAGACAGGTACTCTGTATGCACAGCTCTTGGGGTCTGATGAAAAGTCACTGGAAAGACCTGGTCCACTGTTGGCCTGCCCGTTTACATTGTTATAGAAGTAGGTTCTGATTTTGCCCTCATTTGCATGGGTGTAAGTGGTGACTCAAAGTGCAGAGCAATGATGTATCAAAGTTGTTGTTTTCTGTGGGAAATGGATTCCAGGGGAAATGGATTCTTTGGATCCACCAAAAAAGTGAAATCTACATGGGTTCTTCTGGATTGCCAGGGGTGAAGATCAGGGTTACTTCTTCAGTCCTGTGCTTGATTGGATCCTGCTGAACCGCTTCTTTAACTTCAGTCGTGCCCAGTTGAAACGGGATTTGATTGAAACCATAACCATCTTGTCCCTCATGCACTGTCAAGGAGTGCATAGAATAGATGGGAGAATGCAAAATCTGCTTGTGCAACAATCAAGCCGTTCTCGCTCAGCAGCAGGAAACTGACACTCGGGGAAGAGTTCTTCATATTTGTTAGCCTGTGGCAATTCCGTGTTAGTATGACTTTTGGCCAGGCCACTGATATTTTCAGCTCCTGTTCCAAAAAGTTGCAGGTTAAATATTTTTGGCTTGTGTTGAAGAGATGACTACTGCTTGTTTCACATGGTATCGCTTTGTGGTATCTAAGTTACATGCATAGGGTACAGAAGGAGCAGAGACCTGCTTTTCTTCTAAATGAGGTGATCCTAAAAGATAGAGAATAGATTGCCTGTCATAGCTAGCTAATGATATTACATATACCTTACCGAATGCATCTCTCTTTTAGCAAAGTACTGGATATGTATTGATAGGTCTTCACATAATTCTGAATAACTCATTGTAACTAAATTGTAAGTAGCCAGTTGAATAGCCAAAATGTTTTTCTCCAGCTCCAGTTGAAGAAATACTGTATCTAGTACCATTCTTACATTGAACTACTTTAAAAAGTCTCAGAGGGGTAGCCATGTTAGTCTGTAATTTTAAAAATAATGAGTAGCTGGTGACACCTTAGAGACTAACAAAAATACATAGTATCATGAGCTTTGGTGGGTAAAGCCAGCTTTATTTTTCCATTAATTCCACTCCAGCTCATCTGATGTAGTAGGTTTTACCCACCAAACCTCATGATACTATATATTTTTGTTAGTCTCTAAGGTACCACAGGACTACTCAATATTATTTACATGTGTTTACATGGCCCAAATCTGGAAGTCCTAGATCACACCAGTTATTCCATTCTTGGGCAAACTCTTACAAGTCCTCTGATTGTGCAGTGAGCTTTGTGCAGATAGGTGCTGGTGATTTGACAGAGCTGTATTGTCTGACCTTAATATAACCTGTCTAAAGTTCATTGCAGAAGAAGGGACCAAAGGCCCTGATCCATGCCCCTTAAAGTCTGTGGAAGTAATTTTGTTGACTTTGGTGAACTTTGAATGGGAAATAAATTGGTCAGAGACTCGTAAAAATTGAGCAAGATTCTGAGGAGATGAACCAGTATACTTTCCTAAAAGCAGATGGAGCAGACAAATAAAGCAATTTTGAAGAGACAAAACAATTCCATGTTTTTCCATGCTACGTTCTTGCTATAGAATTCTCTGAGAGGAAATACTTTTTCCAGGTTACAATGGACTCAGAAAATGTCCACTGTAATACAAAGGTTCAGTTATTTGTTTAGTTGACTTGTCGACCACTCTTTGTAACATGAAGGATATTTCTCTAAATCCATTGTCTGATATTGTGTAGAAAATTAATAATGGCAGTTGTTGGCATCTGACCATGCCAGAGGAAAGTTCTACTTAAATTTGAGAATTAAATGGTGCTGCAATAGGTGTTACAAATGACTTTCTTCTTTTCAGGTCTAGATGTAGCCTTAAAATCGATGGAGTAAGAACAATAATAAGTACTGAAACCCACCAATTTTGATACTTGAAAGTGATTAAAAGATCAGTGCACTTTGAAACTGGTTTAACAATGCAGAAAAGTTATTAGAAAATAAGAAAATAATTATGGTTGCCCGAGTTAACTGCCATAATAGTTCTACTACAATTATAATACTTTAGAAAATAATCACAGTAGCTGACTAGAAAGCTGATGGGGTGGTTGTGCCAAGTGAAAGGAATTGAAAAAGAGTGTTAAGTTAGAATGTGTTACAGAGAAGTCAGACAAGACGTTATTACAAAATAACCCATATCCAACCAATCAAAGCAGACTATTCTGCATTGTCCATTGTATTCCTTTTTTGTAACCTCAAAGCTCAAAATCTTGCATGCTACTTTTTTTTTTTAATTAGGAACACTACTACAATTCCTTGTGTTACCTCACTTTTCCCTGAGCAAAATATTGCATTTATTGTAGGCTTATCAACTTCACTTCTCACCTTCCATTTGTTTGAATAAATCAACACATCCACCGACTCTACCTTTTGAAATGAAAGTGCCAAAAACTAAATCAGCTTTGAAGATTGTGTTGTGTGATATGACCTTGGAATTTTATTTATTTAGTCTCTTGTAGGGAATGGTTCTGGTCATTAAGTTTTCACAGGATGGCCAATGAAGAATAAGGTAAAGCAGTAGCTCTGGGTTCACAGGATGTCTGCCTGTGATGTTTCTAGGTGAAGCTTATCTTTAGAGAGATTATGGCTTTGTTCTTCTTTTTTTAAGGAAATGTGGGAAAAATTAACCATCCTCACTACTGAAAACATCTCACCCAAATCCCTCATCCAGTTAACCTCAGACTTCTCAAGAAATGTATTCCTTGGCAGGAAAAAACATACGTGAATTTTTAGGCAAACTGGTTGGGTAGTTAAAAAAAAAAAAACCACCACAAAAAACCACAAGTAGTCCTGTGGCACCTTAGAAACTAACAAATAAATACAGGCAGGGTGGTGGTGGTGGGAGATGGGGGAATGGAAAGCTCATACTTTCGATGTAAATTCAGGCTTTGTGGACACCCACAAGTTGTATGGCTTGAACTATGCTGATAGTAAAAGTGGTAGGAAACCTTGCTCCCCCTGTATACGGACACAGTTACACTGATACGAAAGTGCTTCTATAAGAAAGCACATAAGTTATACTGGTATAAGGTACCTTTTTTTTTTTTTACGCTGGAGTAACTAAATCCATAGAAGAGGTGGTACTGGTAAATTTTTTTTTCTAATTGCACTCTTAGTCTGTGTAGAATCTGGTGTTAGTCATTTTCCTTTCCAAGTGCAAACTAATGGTTCTTATCAGCCTCTTGTAACTATTTAGTCTTTAAGGTGCTACTAGACTATTTGTTGTTTTTTAAGTTTTTCCTGTTACAGATTAACTTGGCTATCCCTCTGAAACCTATCTACTCAGTGTCTCTTTTTTTTTTCTTTCTCCTCTCCATTTTTTCCTTCTCTCACCCTCCCCCCTTCTCTTATTAATTCTTGTATCTGGACTTCCAACATTCCTGTCATCTGAAGTGGGTTGTGCCCACGAAAGCTCATGATACCATCTACTTGTTTTGTTAGTCTTTAAGGTGCTACCAGACTATTTGTAGTGTTTTAAATTTTTCCTGTTACAGACTAATTTGGCTACCCCTCTGAAGCTTTTAATCAAAAGAGTCAGACTGGTACAGAGACCAGACCTCAGTCACAACCTGAACTATCCTGAGAGAGAGAATGCTATCTAACTAGCAGGCAGGTGAAGCTAGCTTCACCCATGTAGTCTGTATACTCTTCCCTAGGATCACTCCCTACCATATCGCATGCTTGACAGAAAAAGCATTCCTCCCTTTTGGTGAGTGTTATAATGAGGGTGGAGTGGAATGATCAGCTAATCTTGTTTAAATACTATTTAATTCACGTCAGTGGACTCTTTAGAGTGGTCACCTACCCTGGCTTTGTTACAGGACACGCCCTCCTTCTCGGCCTTTGGTAATATCCTTTGACTGTCATCTTCAGTTAGCTCTCGAGGACACACCCTGTTAACAGCACACTCGGATTTTTATCACCTCAGTTTTGCAGAGTCAGCAAGTTTTAATATTTAAGCTTTTGAATCTTCACTTTTGTTTCTTTTCAGCCACTTAGGAGGGAAAATGGCCTCAATTTGTTAGGACCAGAGTAGCTGTTGAGTGCTTCTCAAAACGGGATCCTTAGAAATTCAGTAGACAGCATTTCAATTTTTTTCCCCTGAAGACAAAGTTAGGGCAAGACCCAGCGTCCACTGAAAGGTTCCTATTGACTTCAACTGGAGCAAGTGCCTGCTTCCAAATCCTGAGAGAGAGATGCTGCGCTTGCTCTACTTCCATAAATCAATGGGGAAGTCAAGGCACTGGGCATGTTGCAGGATTGGGCCTTAGTGATGCAAGAGAGGCATTCTCTGTGTGGGCCGATGCTTAAGGTGCAGTGGTGAAAACAGATTGAAACACAAGAGGGAGTTGCTGTACCTCTTGCAAGGAAGGCAGAAGGGGAATTGTGAGGGCAGGGTGCTTATATAAGCCAGCAAGAGCAAGGGAGCTTCCCAACACTTGTACCTTTCTATAGCCTTACATGCTTTGAGAGTGGGGAGGAGAAGGGAGTTCTTGGCTTGGGTAGGTTATTCCATAGTTCCCACTGCTTCTACCATTGAAACAAACACTGTCTAGGAGACCCAATGGGATCAGAGGGTCTTTCCCAGCACAAAATTACCGGGTCTGGTCCAACTTGGCTGTAAGCCCAAAGCTGGTATCTGAGGAAAACATACCAAACCACTTTCCATACTCCCTTCTGTTCTGGCCAGGTGCCAGGCTGCTTCCGTCCTCTCATGCTGAGCATGCTCCCTGTGGTCTGTCTTTCCCCGGGGCAGACAAGGCTTCTCTCCAACACTGTCAGTCAGGGAGACTGATGTTCCACGGCTCTGCCTGCAAGTGTTTGAATGGAAGTGGAACCCCCAAATGCTGCCATTGCTCACTGAGAAGCTGTGGGTTGGTGGATGAATTAGTGGTCTGTGGGGTGTGGAGACCTGACTCTGTTCTCAGCTCTCCCACTGATCTTTGTGTGTAGGTAAGTCGCTGTGTGTCTTCTATGCTACTGCTTTTCCTTGGGTTGAATTGTAAAGACGGACTCTGCGTCCTGTGGATTGTCTTAGGCCAGGTCTATACGAGACTCGGAAGGTCGGCTTAAGGTACAGATCTCCAGCTACAGAGTCGGCTTACCTTAAGCCGAGCTTGGTGCCGTCTTCACAGTGGAAGGTTGCTGGGAGCAAACGTGCCTGTCGGCTTCCCTTACTCCTTGCGACTGCAAGGAGTATGGGCACCAACTGGAGGCACCCTCAGCTTTCCATTTAGCAAGTCTTAACTAGACCCGCTAAATCAAAAGCCAGAAGATCGATCTCTCTTGCGCAAGTATGGATGTGGCCTTAGTCTCGGTATAGGCACAGTTACTATGCTAGTATAATTATTTCTGATTTTTAGCAGCACAGCTGATAGTGTGAATGAAGTTATAGTGGTATAAGACACCTTTATACCAGGGTAACTCATTTCCCATTCCACATAGGGCTACCACAGATATATTGGTTACCGAGTACCTTTATACTGAAAATTGTTTCCACTCTAGAAATGTTGTACGACTTCAACTATTCCAGTACAGTTAAATTGGTACAACTTTTCTCAATATACACACCTTTATTTGCAGTGCCCAGCACGATGGTGTCCTAATCTGCATTGACGGTTCCTTCAACCACTGTAATATTAATACACTACAGTGGTGGAGTATATGGTAAAATATTAAAACTAATTTATTTTTCTAACATTTGGCTTATTTTCTGTCTTGATGTGTGCAGTTGAGGGCATTTTAAAAAAGCCATTTCAAAAATCTTCTGGAAATTAACACTCACATTCTTCCAGCTTTCTCTGTCCCCAGCCCTTCTCGTTTGTTAACTTCTATTGTGTGCTTGGCTCCATTTGTAAGCCACACAAATAAACCCCAGTGGAAGTGAACTTTGTCTGTGTTACATCTATATCTGCTAAGTAGCATTCTGTATTGTTCATAAGCTCTGTAGGAACCCAAGTTACCTGTCCATTTGTGTGTCACAGGCCCGTGAAGCTACATTTGTGGAACAAGGTCTCTTATGTGGCTCTGAGCAGATGGCTTGAGCTCTGCTGGCCTCTCCAGATAGCCAGTGACTTAGTGCAGGGGTGGCCAACCCCAAAATAGTTGTGAATATAGAGCAAAGAGCTGGGAGGGGGGAGTTGTTGAGCCAAAAAAAAAAAAAAAAAAAGGATTGCCCCTTTGAAAGGAGCTGCCAACTGCGTTTGGTCGAGCCAAACGGGGGGGGGGGGAAAGGCACAGAGAGCTGGGGCCCACACCCGGGGAGGCGGGAGAAGAACCACATGTGGCTCGGGAGCCGAGGGTTGGCCTGGCTGAGTTAGTGGATCATGGTAGTCACTCTACAGCAGGGATGGGAAACCTCAGGCCTGGGGGCTGTATGTGGCCCCCGGCTTGGCAGGATGAGGCCCTTGAGGCTTATGGGGGGGCAGCATTGGGGAGCCCGCAATGATGCTCAAGCCGCCAGCTATTTCATCACGGGGACAAAGTACATACAACCTACTAGGCTGGGCCCCCTAGGCTCTGGTGTGTGAGGGGAATGTGGGGAGTTTCTTTCTCCTTCTCAGTCAGGGGCCACATCAGTGAGAGTTTTGTTTTGTGTTTCTTTGCTTTTCACTTGTGTGCAGCCCCTGACTGATTTTTCTGTGGGTGGCCTCTGACCCCAAAAAAGGTTTCCCCACCTCTGCGGTACAAGAATGGTAAATATGCACCCTAATGGCATGAGCTCGGCAGGCAAGACTTGTACCTGTGAACAACTGGCCCACTAACTTTACATTCAGGAGTGTACAATTTTAAGAGTCTCATTGCTCTTCCGTGGGTGTTTTCCTCAGCAGAGATTGTCCTGGTGCATAGCTTGCCTCCAGCTAATGGATTATTTAGGATGATTGTAATGGAAGAGGTGTCTTAAACAGACCTTCAAACATTTGGTAAGATGAATTGTACATTGTTTCCCTTTTTCACCTGGACAAAATAAGTTTCTTCCTCAGAATCCATCTGTTCTGGCCATTCATATGGATTTTGTGACCCTTGGCCTCCAACCAGTTTCCAGGAAATGTAACACCATGGGCAGTGCATTGATACCCCAAAAAACCACCCTCTCTGCAGAAGACCATGTTTATTGTTTTCATGGTTCTTGTTTGATTGGGTGAATTTAGATCCCCGATCCTATGCAGGACTGGACTATGCAGCACTTTAAAGACTAACAAGATGGTTTATTTCGTGGGCCAGACCCACTTCCTCAGATCAATTTGTGGAAGAAAATTGGCATGACCGGCTGCATCTCTATCACTATGCAGGACTGTTTGTGGTGCGCAGAGTAGAGAGAAACAACATAGCCTAGGTGCCATAATCTTTTCCCAGGTCTCTTTTGAAATTCTGGAATCCTAAAGTTACCCACCAGCATCTGTGTGAAGAGTGTCAGATTAGTAATGCCATGGTAGCCTTTGAATTCCCATATTTGAAACTGAAAGAATTTACCACTCCTTTGTATGAGTCTATTACAGTAAACCCACGTGGTCTCCTCTGTTGGATGGTTCAGTAGGTTCCAGGGAAAGTTACATAAGATTCAAATAATGGTTGTATCAGTTGTTTGATAAGTAGGAGGAATAAGTTGGAGAGGGAAGTCCAGGATGGTTTTATGTTTGTGTGTTTGGTTTTTTTCCCCCAAAAATTTGTCTCGTGATTGCATGTGAACCATGTTATTTCAGTCCTAGATCAATCTGTGCTGTTAGTCCTGTTCTTGTAATGCCACCAGAAGCAAAACAAATCAGTAAAGAATGCTAATGATCAATCCTGCATTTTCATTTTTCATGCTGCTGAGTGCTACTTGTACTTGGCTCTGTCCTGTAATTCATATATGCAGTGTTTGGATAACAAGCAATCTCCTCCGGGAACTCTGTTGAAGGGTAGGGGCAGAGAGAAGGAAATTCTGGGATTACCTTTGAAAGCTAAACAGGAGCAGGACATTCTTATCTGGAATAAGAGTATCCAAATGTGGAATTAGTCAGGCATAGCTATTAGACTTTGACTCAGATGAAGGCAGGGTGGGAATTGTCGAGTGTAAGCAAGCCCTGTGTGTGTATTTATGTAACAGTCATGTGGTTAAATTCTCAAAGTTTAGGACCAAACCTTGACAGATGTTTTTTGTGGGCAGATCCCTGCCTGCCCACAGAACATCCTGGGAGTCCAGTGCATCTCTGCACAGGCCACATGGGGAGATTGAGGCACAGGAGGGGATGAAATGACTTGCCCAAGGTTCCCCCAAAAAGGTATGGGCTAGAACCCAGCCAATAAGTGGAGCAGAACTGGGAATGGAGCGGCTCTTCTGAGTTACACCTAATGCTCTGGTGATGAGGTTGCTTTGAAGAGAAAGTGGAACATGTGTAAACTGGACACTACAGTATCTACATGCCACCCAGGTAAATAAAATTTTCATAGCTAGGTTCCTAGTGGACATTATCCTTCACTCGTATCTAATTAAATACAAAATGTCAGCGCGTGTGTGGACGCACGCGCTCACACACCCACACCTGAAGCTTTGAGACTAGATATACAGACATGATGAAGGTATGAGAACTTTGCTACAGCCACGCCAATGGTGGGTCAAGTGTTTTGTGGACATTAACGGACCCGTGAGAAGTATATGCAACGTGATTTAAAAAAAAAATTGTGAATTTATAATAGGATTCTTTATTTATCTCTACAAAACATTGCAGCTATATGTTTAAATATTACGCACACAAAACTACATTGAAGGAACGTCGTGGTTGCAAAGTCAAAGGATACAAAGGTAGGAAATGACAATTCAATTTGCATGTGAAATGCAAAGGGTTAAAGTTTGGAAAAGGTATACGCCACTGAAAACAGCATCTTACAAGGAGAGGTGTCAGGCAGTCCCCACTGTAAAAGGTACTACCAGCACTGCCCACTTCTTTTATGTATGTAATATTAAAGACCAAATTTTAATGATTGTATTTTTAAACACTTTGTAGTCGGGTTAAAAGACAGTTATGGAAAAAAAAGCTTTTATGATGGGGTTATAACGTCAGATATCATTCAGCACTTTCTCTCATTATGCATGTAGTATGACAAGACATAATTATATCCTGTATAACATTACATAGTATAATTATAAAAAATGCTATAAAACTTGTTTGAGTTTATTCCTTAAAAGTTGTCATTTTCATGAGTCTGGTATTATGGTTATTTAAATATAACTCTTGACTAAAAGCTATTGCATATAAAATGATTAGTCGATGGTGGGTTTTTTGCTATATTTATATGAGAATACAAAACCAAAATAATGGTGTTGCATTGCAGAAAGTAATCCATAAACACGCTTCCATGTATTTTATACCATGCCTAGTAAAACTTACATCGAGATTGCCTTGCCTGCCACTCAAATGCAACCACTTCTGGAGTAAAACACAGTAGCTGTTTAATAGCACAGAGCAATATTGGACAACATCTGAGGCATGGAATTGGTCATAATTGTCTCTAATTAAAAGTACAAAGAATAGGCAGAGTATAATCATTAGTGAGCCTTGGGTGATCACGAACAGGGAGAGCCTTAATATGTACATCTCAGCCGAAAGACGGCATCTCTAGCTTCCAAGTGTTTCTGTAGCACCTTGCTGGAGCATCAGTTGGCAATGTTAACTCATATGGTGGCATATCACCTTCTGAATCCTCAGCAATGCTTCTTATACAATTTCAGCCTTTCTTATAAATCTCCCAACTAAGTTTGGGCTGAGTCCAACCTGCCCTGCTTCCTCTGTAAGGGTATGTCTAGACTGCACGCTTCTTTCAGAAGAAGCTTTTCTAGAAGATCGCTTCTTGAAAAAATTCTGAAAGAGAGCATCCACACTGCAGAAGCACATAGAAAAAGCCATCTGCTTTTTTGAAAGAGAGCGTCCGTTCAGTGTGGATGCTATCTTGTATTTAAGCTATGATTACTATGGATGGCGCGGCCACCGGGCACCTGTGCTTTTTCCTCTTTCCTCTTCTTTTGAAAGAACTCCCTCTTCCCTGTCCACACATGCCTTTCTCCAAAAGCACTCTTTCGGAAAAAGGCTGCTGCTTTGTAGAATGAGGATTACCAATGTCAGAAAAACCCCTCTGTTCTTTCAATTTTCTTTCGAAAGAATCCAATTGCAGAGTGGCTATAACTCAAGTTTTTTCAGAAAAGCGACTGTTTTGGTTTTTTTTTGAAAAAAAACTCTGTAGTGTAGACATACCCTAAGAAACAACAGGAGCACAGGACCTGTTGGTATGGATGCAGCTGTCTTGCCTATAGAAATACTAGTGCCAAAACAATATGGATAGTAACTCTATCTTACAGTTTTGTGCTGCATTGCAATAGTTCTCAGTGCCTTCCAGGTAAAATCAGTAGCAAAGTCCCTCGTGGATTTCATGGAATCTCTGGTTTTTCTTCCTTTATGGGGTCAGAACTTTACTTGGGATAGGTTTGGGAATTTTTGTTTGTTTGAAGAATGGGGTGAAGTTTGGGAATACAAGGCTGGAATTGTGTCATTTAGGGTGGAAAGGTTTTCTTGAAAGAGGAAGTCTTTGCAGTGTTTCCTAAAGGTGTTCAGATTTGGGATTAATCTATCTGGAACATAGCTGAGTCCTCCTGTCAGAGAACACTTTATTCCCAGTTGACATGATCCTCTTCTCCCACCCACCCCCCGGCTTTGATCTGTGTTGTCCCACGGCTGTTGTGGTGGTTCAATGATCAAAATTTGGGCTTGGCTATAATAGTGGTGTGATCATTCATTGTTGTGAACATGAGAATTTGAGCATAAGCCTGATGGGCTCCTTGTCCTGTGAGTGACGGAGAAGATAGGCAGCCGTGTTCTGTGGTAACAGCAGCTCGTGCAGCATCTTCGTCTTGAGACCCCACGCGTTGCAAGTAAACCAGCCTGGAAGTGATAAATCCACAGCCAAGTCCTCCTGCATAAGAAAGGGATGAAATTTCCTAGCGAGCAGGAGGTGAAATTATAATTACAACGTATAATTATAAACAATGGAATCCACTAGCAACAATTTTGTAACACATGATGCTTTCAGGTAGTGAAAATCGTCTGTCTTGTTACTGGCTGCAGTTCGAAAACTTTTTTTGTTTTTGTCACCGCGTGTGCATGCTGTGAAAAGCAATGGTGTGTGGATCAGGCAGTTATTAATTCTCTTCTTTTACCTCTCAAAGAAAACCACAGCTAACTAATTAACTAAAACGAATTGCAAATAAAGCTGATCTGTGGGTTAGGAGAATAATTGCAGCAGTAATTATGTAACAACTAGGTGTTTAATTTAAAAATGGGACTTTAAGAGCTACTGTTGGAAAGTGTTGGTGCAAAGTATTCTGCAATGACGGGCAAAGCGTAGTGTGTTCATTGACTCATTAATTACCTTAGGCTAGGCTTTTTTAAAAAAAATGCTCAGCGTTGTCCCAATTCTGCTCCCATTGACGAGAGCTAGGCCAAAGCTGAGAGCATTTGGAAGTTCTACCAAGAAAGCCGCTGCTTGTGGCCATGCCGAGGGACGCTACTCTGGTGGCAATATATCAGAAAGTTGTTAAGGTCTGAGATATGGGATTATTGGGCTTGCTTATGGATTTCCTCAGTTGTTCCCTATTTTCTGGCCTTTGGAGCCATCAAAACTGAATGGTGACTTTATTAACAACAATAATGAAAAAAGGTAGAATCAGCAATATGCCATGAGGTTTCATCACATTTCAAGTGCCATAAGAATTATTCACTGCCGAATATTTCACACTCACTATTCCTTGTGAGCTGTTCAGAATTTTTAATGACAAAGGATGTAGATAAAGCTAAGACAGGGCAGGAACCAGGGACTTTATTTTTAAAAGCGTTTTTTATATCAAACTGTCAATGTGCAATATATATTAACTCCTACAGTAATCCAATCTGCGTTTGTTCCCGTTGGCTTATACGTATGACCTTTCCTTTTAGCTCACTTTGGTCAAATTGTAAGTAGCACCGTCGTGATTTTTTAGCTTTTAAATTGACCTATCCTTCTAAAGGCCCTGTCTAGTTTACATTGTGTTTCTTTTTCAGGAACTGATTTGAGCTATAAAAAAAGCAGCAAACATAAGGTGTGCGGTAGCTTTTATGGTCTCGTTTTACAGTGAAGTCAATCGTTCACAAGCAGTCCCTTGTGTTACCTGCTTGCCTTTTTATTAAGGAGGTTTCCTTACATCCTTTAAAGGTGCATTGCCAAATGTCAAACATGGAGTTGAACTGCACTTCTTGTAGTGAATGTTGCAAGTAATCGGGTTGTGGGCAGAGAAATACGTTTTACCTGACCTCTCTGTTGATTTCCTTATGAATTCTTCTGGGTACTGTCACCTTCCCTAGAGGCTATGTCTTCACCGTCTTATGGCCTTTCTGGTCAGCCGTCAAGTCCACGCTACTCCTCCCCTCCTCCCCCGTGGCTAATGGAGCCCGAGGGAGAGGAAGTGGACCCAGGCCTGCTTACTACTCTGGGTTCCAGCCCAGGGACTCTGTAGATAGCAGCTGTCTGTTGTACCCATTCATTTAAGTTCTACTGCTGCTCTAATTTCCTGGGCCATTTCCCCATAGCTTTGCGCCGTCTTCACCCTTACCTCAGGACAATGGAGTCCCAGCAACCAGCTCAGGACTCCTTCTTACTCTCCCTGGCTGCTGGCAGTGCTGCCCTGCCCAGGTCTTTTCCCCTTTATTCGGCTCTGGTGAGGCCACACCTGGAATACTGTGTCCAGTTCT
>JANRFK010006693.1:5650410-5700777 GCA_030068395.1 Apalone spinifera
TCAGACTAGATGATCAAAATGGTCCCTTCTGACCTTAAAGTCTGAGTCTGAGGTCTTTGCAGCTCTGTCAGCCAGCCACTCGCCATCTGTGCTCTTAGAGCTCCAGCAAGAAACTGGGGAGTGTCAGAGCAAAAGCAATCTATTAGAGTTCTTTGAGGGGGTCAACACGCATGTGGACGAGGGAGATCCAGTGGCTATAGTATACTTCGGTTTCCAGAGAGCCTTTGACAAGTTTCCCCTGCCAAAGGCTCTTAAACTAAGTAAGCTGTCATCGGATAAGATGACATTACATTACAGAACAAGGTCTCTCATGTATGGGCAGTTGGTTAAAAGATAAGGAACAAAGGGTTAGGTACAAATGGTTAATTTTTAGAATGGAGAGAGGTAAACCGAAAACCGTCTATTCTGGGACCAGTGGTATTCAGCATATTCAGAAATGATCAGGAAAAAGGGTAAACAAAATTTGCCCCCCCAAAAAAGCAAAATTTGCCCATGACACGAAACTACTCAAGATGGTTGAGTCCAAAGCAGATTTTTCAAGAGCATCAAAGGGATCTCACAAAACTAGTTGACTGGGCAACATAATGGCAGACGAAATATCAAGCTGATAAACGCAAAGTAATGCATGCTAGAAAACATAATCCAATCTATGTATATGAAATGATGGGATCTAGAGTTGGCTGTTACCCATAATGATTCCCACCACTGTGTTCACTTTTTCTTTACTGCCCCTGCATGCTGAGTGGATTGTTTCAGAGAACTATCCCCAATGGCGCCAAGATCTATCTCAAGGGGTATGTCTAGACCACTGGGTTTTGTTGACAAAAGTGGACTTTTGTTGACAAAACTATACTTGCGTCTACAGTGCCGCTGAGTTCTGTCGACATAACGTTGACTGAACTCAGCGGTTTTGTTGACAGCTCTAAACCTCATTCTACGAGGAATAACGCCTTCTGTCGACAGAGTTTTGTCGACAGAAGGCATTATTGCATCTACACTGTCCTTTGCGTTTACACTGTCATGCCGACAAAGCGGCTTGCTTTGTCGACAGAACTGGATGTAGTCTAGATGCTCTTTGTTGACAGAAGCTTTGTCGACAGTATCTGTTGACAAAACTTCTGTCGACAAAAGCCTGTAGTCTAGACGTACCCTAAGAAAGGAACAGATGATACGTTAGAAAATATCACATGGCCTCTATATAAATCCATGGCACATCTGCACCTTGATTCCTGAGTGCAGATGTGGTTACCTCGTCTCAAGAAAAGCTATATGGGAATTGGGAAAAGTATGGAACAACTCCGTATGAGGGGAGATGGATGAGATTGGGTCTTTTCAGCTTGGGGAAAGGACAACTAAGTGAGGATATGATCTCTCAAATCATGACTGATGTGGAGAAAAATAAGGGAGTGTTGTGTACTCTCCTCCCTCCCCCCATAACGCACTAACTGGGAGCCTCCAAATGAAATTAATAGGTAGGAGAAAGGAAGTGTTTCTTCACACAATGCAGTCAACCTGTGCAAGCCTTTGCTAGAGAATGTTGTAAAGGCCAAGACTACACTAGAGGTCAAGAAATAACTACGTACATTCCTAGAGGAATGGTCCGTCAGCGGCAATTAGCCAGAATGGGCAGGGATAGTGTCCCTTGACCTCTGTTTGCCAGAAGCTGGAAGTGAGTGACAGGGATGGATCACTTGATGATAGGGCTACCAGAGGATTTCACTGGGCCCTAGGCAAGGCGAGAGGGTACGGCTCTAGGCTCCTGGAAAAGGGGTGAGGATGGGAGCTAGCATTACCCGGGGTCCAGTGGTGGTTTAAAGGGCTGGGACTCCAACTGCTGCCATGGCTGCTGAGGTGGTAGCCAGGAGCCCTGGGCATTTTTAATCACTAGGCCCCAGGGAAGCTGCCTCCTTTGCCCATCCCCGGTGGCAGGCCTGCTTGATGATTACTATTCTGTTCATTCCCTTGGGGGCAACTGGAATTGGCCACTGTTGAAGACAGGATGCTGGGCTAGATGGACCTTTGGTCTGACCCATTGTGTCCGTTCTTATGTTCTTTTGTTGGTTGGATGACTTGTATGGCTAACCAACACAAGGTGGCGTGCAAATAGTAAAATGTGAGATTAGTTTTTGGAAAATATGCAGTCATAAACCCATCATTTTAATGTTTGAAGTTTGAGTAGCCAGGCCTATGCTAAAAGGGAACATCAGCTAAAGATGCACAACTCCAGCTATTTGAATTACGTAGCTGGAGTCGACCTCATACCTTGTTCCGAGCTTTCCCCACTGTCCCTACAGTGGGAGGCCGATGGGAGCATGAGTATCAGCTGCCAGCAGGGGCACCCTTTGAGTCTGATTTAGCGAGTCTTAACTAGACTCATCAATAAAACTCCGGAAGCTTGATCATGGCATTGTTGATCTTCCGTTTAGTGAGCACATGGCCTCATTCTCATAATGTGACAGTGACACTGTTGCAGTGTTTTATCTGAATTTGTTGTAGGGTTTTTACAAATATTAATTAATCCCATAGTGTGGTGTGGAGTCTATCACTAAGTGGTAGATCTTATTTCCACAAGCTTCTGAACAAAGCAAGTACTTGTGTATGCTAATCAGCTGTATTCCATCCATAATTACCTACATATGTATTATGTATCTAAGCTGTGAAGGGATGCTTTTTGGTTGGTAAATGTGGATAAACATTTGATTTCACTGTAAACACAAACTGAACAAATATTTCCACTGATAACGATTTACAGACAGTCATAATTTTTTTTACTTGAGATGGTATAGTTTGATTTGTTTTAAAAGGATATTTACATGATATATTTTGACATGTGACATAAAGCTGTGCAACAATTACAACACTAATTTAAATTTTTGAATCTGTGTCTGCTGTCATTAAATATTTGTCCGACCTCCCCCTGCCCTCATAATTTACCAAATTAGTGAAAATTGATTAAAAATGCTTAAAATGCACATGGATATTATCCATATAAATTACATAGCCATAACAAATTCAAATGCTGTCAAGTCAAAATATTTGCTAGAATGTCTTCAGTTTGGGGCTCCAATTTTTGAAAATGTAGCCCATTCCAGTCCTGATTTAGCAAAGCACTTAAACATACTTAACTCTCATTGACTTTTGAAAGCTCAACATGTGCTTAATCGGGCCAGTATTCTGTATCCACTGAGCTTGTTGTCTGGTGGCAATTAGCACAGACTGTCGCAACAGTGGGAGTTCTAGTAAAAAAGATTTGTGAGTCCCCTCTAAATTAAGGCTAATTTTGCTTTGACTCAGAACATGGTTTGTTTCTTAAGCTGCTACTCTCTCTGAATTCGATTAAAGAATGTAACTAGCTTGACAGCAGGCTGTTTATGTCAAATCTGTTCAATGCACATTTTTTAGATGGAAGAAAAGAAAATCTGCATCTCAGAGCAGCTAACTGGAATGCGAACGTCAACCCTGATAGATCTCGATGGTCGCAAATTTGTGAGGGAGTAATAATTTAGTAACCAAATAGGTTAAATAAATTCTTATGCTGAAGGGGATCCCTGACAATCACCATTTTGTCATTTGTGTCTGACAGCTTGCTCTGAACAATATGAATAGGTGGAGCGGAGATGTAATACATTGCTAGTTGTAAACAAGATTGTGTTAAGAGCTACTGAGTCAGATGCAAGTTGGCGGTGGAGAGGTCTTTGGAATATTAATGTGTGCATGTGTGTTTGGAGGCTTTGGTTTTGACTACAGCCGGTCCCTGAGTTGCAAAAGGTCGATTTACGACTGTTCGCAGTTACGACCAAAGCTGTCATAAATGGCAGACCCCGAGTTACGAATGCGATCCGTGCTTACGAACAGCGCGGTTGCGTGTTACTCAGTGGGGTTCGACTTAGAAACAAACTGACTTATGACCAATTGCTTGGTCTGTAACTGGTTCATAAGTCGGAGAGAGGCTGTATTGGGCATCAGTGTTCACTCTAAGATTTTCCAACTGTGAGCAAAGTGAGTTTTGGCTTGTGCTCCAATGTTGAGGTCTTGTGCGCTGGTTTAGATGTGTGCCACCGTGGCACCCAATTTTATTCTCACACACTCTCTCTCTCACACACGCACACACATACTTAGACTTACACTTCCCGGCTGCCGGAGCAGACACCCTTCCCCCCTGTCATGTGGCAGGTCCCATTCCTGGCCTCCGGACCAGACCCCACCCCCTTCTGGCTATGTGACATGCCCCGTTCCCAGATGCCATGCAGATAACTCTTCCCCCGCCCCTCCCCCCCGGCATGCAGCAGGCCCCTTTCCTGGCCCCACCTGCCATTGTCTCCCTCACCATGCCATCTGAACCGGCCGTGCCCGCCAGAGCAGTTGCTTGCCATGCGGCTCTCCAGAGGAGGTGGGTGAGGGAAGAATTTGTTGTGCATGGCCACACAGGTGCGCACCTTAGCAAGAACTATAGTGGGCATCCTCTCTTATCCTATTGCACGTTTGAAGATCCCCAATCTTTCTTCAATTAGTAACCGTATTTTCCCAAATCTCACTTTGCAACCCTCACTCACTGAAGCAATTGAAAGCATTGTAGATCAGGTGTGTGTTGTAATATTTTCTATACTATTTTCTATACTCCATTAGTTATACCTTTTATAAGGATGCTTTCTTTGGTGGTTGTTATAATGTGTGTGTATACGCACTATACTGAGTCGCTTACACTGTATGAGTTTTTTATTATAGTTGTGCCTAATTGCGTCGTTGGAAGAAAGGCACCTTACTACTTACATTGTTGACACTTCTTCATACAGGTATATTTCTTAGAAAGGAATAGTTATGGGATGCTGATAGCATTCTGTAGGGCTGGTTAGTATCTTAAGCAGTAATTTCAAGACTGATCCAAACATATTAAAATTAATGAGAGTCTTGGGTTCAGGCCTGTTACATGCAGGAAAATCATATGCAGTGGTAATATCACATGGAGAAGAAATCTGACCATCACGTTGTATATAGCCTACTTTTTGGCTACAGCGAAACTTTGTATCCAGGACTGAGGGAGCAGGAAAACGTCACAGTTGAACTTTTCTGAAGAGTTGGTTCAGATTCTGTCTAAAACTTGATTTACACTGGAAATATTACGTATTACAATTGGGATCAGCAGTCGGTGCAACTGAAGTGATGTTGGACAGACTATAATGCAAGTGTGTACTCGGGCCCCGGGGTGTGGAACTGTGTTTCAGAAAACTTACTGAGTAGGTTTGAACCTGTACCTTCTGGAAGGGTGCTGACAGGGCCAACTTATCCAGTAGGCACAGTGCCTCGGGCCCACGCTACTTTTAGGAGCCCACGAAACTGCTGTGGGCTGTTGAATCCAGTCCTAAGTGGTTGCAACATGCCCCACACCACATGCAGTTCTGCTTATTACAAAGTTGTTCTGTGGACCAAAGCATACAGTTTTTATTATGAGACCTTTATTGATAACTTGGCAAAAGGTACATTTGTACTGCCCCTCGTTGTGGACCAGACGCCCATTTTTTCTAAGTACTGCAATACACATAATAAATACACAATAAGTTACTCTTAGCCTAATAAACTTGGAATTAATGGGTGGGTCATTATCTTAAAGACAGCAGATTTATTTACTTAATGAGCCTTCCAAAAAGGGTCGGGCTAATGGAAGGTATATATCGGGGCTGTTACAAACGATGCTTTATACTTGTGTTTATTTTAAGTAGCTCCTTGTAATGTGGTCAGAGCAGGAGGTAGAGAAACCTGGCCATTTCCCAGCAGAGAACAATAAGTTTGTACTCCATCAGAATGCTCTATGCACTGTGAAACGTTTATAATTATTATCCTAAGATTGATGTTTTTGGGAGGAGTGTAAATTTGTGCAGCAGTAACCATTAAGAAATCAATAATCATTTCATCCTGAAATGCAGTTTCTGTACAGCATTATAAATGCACACCCAAGCCTTGATACTACGTATGCCTTTTTCCCCCCTAAAGTCCTATTTCAATGTCCTGGGCTCTGTTGGGGAAATAATAAATGGGAGGTTTTGGTTTTCCCGTTTGAGTAATGGGAATGGCCTGCTGTTCTGCGTACAGGATTGAGAGCCAGAAACCTCTGAATTCTAATAATTGTTCTTACAGGCCCTCTTCTGGTCTTTGGACAATTTGCTCCCATCTCTTCATCTCCTTGCTCCTTGTTAAAATGCGACTGGCGACAATTTTAATATATTGTTTGTGAAGACCTTTGGAGATGAAGTGTTATGTAAATGCTCAGTCTTACTTCCAGATTTTGTCTTCTCCTTTGTTCAGAATCAGTTTCCCCTATAACCTCACAAAGATCTAAATATGAAAGGCTAATGCAGCCCCTAAAACTCCCCTTTTCTCACTTCATTTCCCTTGGTCTGCAGTTACCCTTCAGAACTGCCACTGAGTCACCCTGGATTAGAGATCTGAAAATTATCCTAAAGTAAAGGAATTTATGGTCAATACATTTGCGTGAGTGTACATGAGAGAGATTGTAGTATGTTTCTCACATGGCAGCTTAGATTTTAACTACTAAGTCAGTATGCTAGTCTGGTTTTGGTATTTCCCCTGAGATGTGACTGCCCGAGTTGCAACCCCCTGCACTTACAACCATTTTTGTAATAGTGGAAGGGGCTAAAACCCCCTGACTTAAGTTCTCATCCCACATTTACCACAGTGCACAGCGCCTAGCATAAATGAGGGTTCAAGTTACAACGCCCCCGACCTGTGATGCTTCCCCAGGAACCGATTGTGTGGCAAGTCGGGGGCTGCCTGTACTTTTGCAGAGGAGAGGGTGGGATGGGGCAAGTATTGACTCGATGGGCCTATGTAAAGTGGAAGGACTCCGCTTGACTTCTATGAGTTTGACTTAGGTGCAAAAGTACAACATGGTGGTGTAAGTGTTAGTTTCTGTCTCCGTTTTTCATTTCCAAGGTGCCCTATGGGAATAGTCCTACATTTTCAATAGAGCTGACTGGAAATCAAACCAGTTTTTTTTTCTAATGGAAATGGTGAGAATCTTTTGTTTTAATTTCAATTTCTTTTTTGCCAGCTTGGCAAAAAATTGGAGATCTCCACAAACACGTTGAGCCTTTTTATATCACTACTGGCTCAACTGCCTCACCCCAGATTTTCCCACCTGTCTCCATAAAAGACCTTGTCTTGGTGACCTTGCTGACTTGGGGATGACTAGAAGTGTCGACGTCCTCCTGTTCCTCCAGGGTATCCATCATGGAGACCAATGTGTAGACCATCACTAGCCTGGTCCTACAAACCTTTTCGGTTTTGCAAGGGAACATAAGGCCTTTCATTGCTCTTACGGGTTTGTTTTTCACAGAATGTTCATTCTGGGATTTTAGTGATGTCAAGCCATAGTTGAGCCATCACACAAGGCTGGACATATTGAAACTGAACATAATTTTTCAAGTGCTCACTTATGCTAAAATTGCTTTAGTCCACTATCACGGTTGTAGTCCCCCTTTTAGGAGAGCTTTGGAGCATGATCTGATTGTTGAACTTTCACCATTCACAGGTTTTGGCAAAAAACACAAAACGAAAACCAACCAAACAAACAAAAACCCCTCGAGTTTTGGTGCTTGTGGGATAAAGCCAGTCAAGGAAGAATAATTGGTTCTACCAACTGTCTTTTCTAGGTATCCATTTAGGGTTCACAGTTCTGACCTTTGTTGTCTATTGACTCTTTCTTGATCTTTTTAGACTACCACCCCCATAGAATTTAAGTCTCTGCCCCTTTCTCTCTGTCAAGAGAATTTCTTCATTAACCTCATTTTAATAAGTTTAAAACAAAGAAAAGGACACATTTCTTCATGCAACACACAATCAGTCTTTGGAACTCTTTGCCAGAGGATGTTGTGAAGACCAGGACTTTAATAGGGTTCAAACAAGAGCTAGATAATTTAATGGAAGATAGGTTCATGAATGGCTATTGGCCAGGATGGATAGGAATGGTATCGCTAGCCTCTGTTCCTCAGAGGCTGGAAACGGAAGACAGGAGAGGGATCACTTGATGATTCCCTGTTCTGTTCATTCCCTCTGGGGCACCTGGCATGGGCCACTGTCAGCAGACAGGATATTGGGCTGGATAGACCTTTGGACTGACCCAGTATGGCCATTCTTATGTTAACCTAAAACTTCCCCAGTGTGGGCAGCAGGAGAGTAGCAGTGAGGTATCTCCCTATGCCCTAGTTCTGCTGCAAGGGGGCTCTTGAATTCAAGGCATTGCAAGAACTATCAATTAATAAGGATGTTAAATATTGGTTAATTGAATAGTCGAGTAACCTCAAGAATTCTTATTGGTTAGTCAACAGTTCTATAGTCCCCTGGAGCGGGACCGGCAGTGCAATCTGGCCTCACTCCTAAGGAGCCCCCTGCCCTTGTATCAGAGGCAGCAGTGCAGGGTGCTAGGTGGGAGTTGGTCCGTGAGGGGAGCCAGTTTAAAAACCAGCTCCCTTCATGGACCGGCTGCCTGTCACCCTGTGCTGCTGTCTCTGAAAAAGGGGCAGCAGCGTGGGGAGGCAGCAGCTCCTGTCTAGGGAGGGTCTGAGCTCCCGGACCCAGCGTGAGCCAGAACTGAGCTGGGCTGCCTCCCCACCTGGCTCCAATACACTTTATATGCAGAGCCACAGCAGGGTTAGGTCCCGGACCCGTTTCAAGCCAGGACTGAGCTGGGCTGCTGACCAGCCTGCTAAAAAATTTATTGGCAAGTGTGTGTGGGCGGGGGCGGGGGAAGGGAATGTGTGTAGTCTATAGTATTAACCTATAAGCTTTTCTTTATCAGTTAATTGACTATACTATTACATCCCTATCAATTGTCCCCTGCACCAGCAGGGGAGTCAGTCCTGAACTTTCCCCTTTCTCCCGTGGGAAGGTTTGTGACACGGAAGCAACTGTACCGATGGGTTGGGGGGTTCTGCAATGATTCGCCCAAACAGATGCAAACAGCATGTGGCTTTCCAGCGAAATGGGAAGATTTTGGTCACATTGAGTTTTACCCATGACCATTTTTTTCCAGCGGTTTGTAGAATGGCAAGTGCTAGCGACCCAAGATCAGCTCACAGGATGCTGTGTTTAACAGATAGGGCTTTATTCGCGCTCCGTTGTTTGCCTTTGCTTTAGACTTCTCTGTTCTGTATTACCTGTGAAGGGTTATTTTCCAGTGTGGTTTTCAAAGACAAACGTTGTTGTTGTTGTTGTTAAAGTTGAAGTATTGAAAGCTCATAGTTATATAAATAACTTTCAGCCGACTCTGTGTGTCTATCTCCAGTGATCAATTTCCCGCTGCTTCTTGCAGAGAAAGCACCACGCCTATTGTTCTAGGCACAAATAATAGGAAAGACCGATATGAATTTCTCCCTAGAAATGATTAACAAATAGAATGATGAATGGATGTCTCTTCCGTCAATGTTAAATTAAAGAATGAATTGATTTTTGTACAAGGTTCTTTTTAATTACTTATCACTGAAGTTTGTGTACAGTAGATTTAGAAATTACTTTGTAGGGTCCCGTGAGGATACTAGTAAAATGGGTTTTGTCTCTTACTAGCTGTGCTACTAGAGCAGTTTTGTGCTCATAGGTCATGACTGAAAACCCGCTGAAGTCCGTGGGAAAATTTCCCATTGACTGCAGGGGGCTGTGGATCAGACCTTTCATCCCAAAGAGCTCAAAGCTCATTTTTAAAGGTGATCAGGCATTATTCTCCTCATTTTACATGGGAGGAATGAAAGCAGAACTCTGACTTATCGCTGCTTGAATTGTGATTATCATGGAGCTACATTTTAGCAGTGACATAGATAGAACTGGGCAACATTTTTTGGGCAAATATTTTATTTGCCAAAAACTGCAGTTTTGAGTCAAACTTTGGGAATAGGATCGCTGTTGAGACTCAACACTTTCTCGGTGAGGCATTTTGACTTTTCACTTTGTTTTGAAATTTTGCTAATTACATTTTTTTAAAAAAAGATCCCAATGAAATAATGTGGGAAAATTTTTTTTCAAGTTTCATTCAACCCAGCACATTTTTTTCTAATTTGATAGCAAAACACTGAAATATCCAGTTTGGGTTGACCTGAATGGAGTGTAGTGTAGGGTTTTTTTTTTTTTTTTTTAAGTGCAGCCACAGAATTGAAAAGTCAAGTATTCACTCGGCTCTAGAAATGGATTCCCAGCTTGCGTGAAATTCAGACATTGTGTGGGTGCCAAATTGTGTACACACAATCGCAGGCCACTTGTGAAAATTGGTCTTCAGGGACTCACCAAGGACACATAGTGAGTCAATGACAGAACTAAGAATAGAAGCTGGATTTACTGATTTCCAGCCAGAAGCTCATTCCACTTGACCAAACCAATTGTAATAAATCTCACCCGGGCTGGTTCACACCATTCATATTTTATTGGATACGAATAAAATGAAGAATAAATTCTTGAACAGATACTCCTCCCATTCAGTCGGAGCTGCGCACAATGATACTATTATGCGCTTTTAAGCTTAAAAAAAAAAACCAAAAAAAAAAAACCCCAACAAAAAACAAAACCCTGAGAGTTACTCAGATGTTTCAAACGGTTGTGATGTTTCACCAGATGGCTCTAAATGCTGAAAGAAATACCGCCCTGGCTCTTCTCAGCTGTGAAGTTCAACAATGACAGTTAAAGCCCCCAGGTTGTTAAGTTTCAGTTTTTGGAAGGATTAAAGCTCTTTGCACAATGTCTTCCCCTTCCAGCATTCTGCCCCTTGGACAGCATGGATGCTACCATAATATAAATAATGCTGCTGTTAGTGCAGGTTTAGAAATGAGGAAGCGGGCTGCTAGATGAACGTTACAGCTGTATGCCAGACCTAGCAAAGTGCAGTCAAGATGGGGCAATTTATGCAGTGACTGCTGCTACTGGTTTGGCTTATTACACTCACGCATTGTGCACACAACGAATCAGTGCTAAAACAAGCTGTTACTTTGATAGCTGTCCAATGCCTTGTCCTCACTGTGCTTGCTTGTTTTGTCGTTCTGCTGGCATCTTGGTTTGTTTAGGCCCTGATCCTGCAAACACTAATACGTTTACTTAATTTTACACAATGGGGGGCTCGTCACTGCACCGGACATACAGACCATGATCCAGCAAGCATAGGGGTGAAGAATTCGCAACCCGAGATGGTGGCAGAACTAAGGTGACTCAAAGCCACCTTTTTCCCCTTCCCAATCCTGGACCATTTTGGAAAGTGACAGACCAAGTGTGCTGTCTAGAATATAGCAGCCTCCCCCTGCCGCCCTCTGTGTTGTGGTGCTGTCCAGAAATCTCTGCAGTACTGTGGTCTTTGTTGGGGGTCCTTGGAAAGCTGCCCCGTCTATGGTTGTGAACCATAGTTCCTGGTTGGAGAGAATCCTTCCCCTGCTGAAAACAGGCCATTTAGGGCTTCTCTGCATCATCCCACTCTTGTACCTGGGAGCAGGAGTGAGAATTTCCCCCACATTCTAGTGCAGAAGCATTGCCGGAGTCCAGCCTTTTGAGGAGAACCTCTTTAGGGAAAAGAGTGTCATTGGTGGAGCTGGTGCAGATCTAAGTCCAAAAGCCTGTTTCTCGTTCAGAAGTTCTTGTGCTGCAGAATTCTGCGCCCAAACAGTGCCAATGTTTCCGAGGCTCTTCGGAGTGTCGGTGCCCAGGGCTTTGTTGATTTCTGAGGTAAATCAGGAGACCAAGAAGAGGAAAATGTGGGATTCTGAAAGCCCCTGTTCAGCTCATTAACAGACGCAGGATCAAGCAATTACTCAACGGTCTTTAGATCCAACAGTTGAGGGCACCCACTTCCAAAATAACACAGGGGGGTAATCCTGTTCCTCTCTGCCCATCTTCCCCATAGGGTTTAATATGTTAATGCTATTAAACACTGATCTCCCAGACAGGCAGAAGACTGATTGTGGGGAGGAAAGAGGGTGAGCACACAGCCTTGTGTTTGGGAGTAAGGTGGGAGCCAAGAGAGTAATCTGATTTGAATGAAGGAGGACATGGTGCACATGGAACTTCTGGCAGGAAATTGGTAGGGGGCAAGAGGTCCCCGGCATGGGGGAGGCAGGAATGGGTGAATAGAAGGCATGGAGAGGTGAGGACTGACAACATCCCTGAAATAGAAGAGGGTGAGGTGCACTGGGTAGTGGTTTTTTTAAAAAAAAAACAACAACCCACAATGTGGGTCATCTGATTTAAATTGAACTCTGTGTTCTCTGGATGAGACCTGGGTAAAACCAATTCACCTCTGCCCCTTCTACTGAGTGGATCACGAGGAGGGTGGGGTTAAATGCAGGGAAGCCGAGAGCTTCTGGTGAATGCAATCAGCTTGTCCGATGAAGTGTGCCGTCCTGAGTTTGCCATACGTTTGCAAAGTGCCTCTGTTCCCTGGTTGCAAGAGCTGGACACTGCCATAAGATAATTAATGATGAAAATTCTTGCCAGTGGCTCGCAAGCCCTTGACTCTTACTGGAGGAGCCAGCTACACAAGCTAGGCCTGGCAGCAGACAACGAATTTGAACTCCATATTCTATGAGTCAAAGAAACAAACTTCTTTGTAACATTTGTTCAAATTACAGCATTAATGAGAACATTATACCAACCAATTTATCCGGCAGTTTGGCTGGCTCTCATTAGAGATTTCCGTTTGTTCTTTTCACTAGAACCAAATCGACCCTCAAATTATACCCTTACTTTTCCATTAAAGTAAGATGTAACTGAGGGCAGAATTTGGCATATTCTTCCCCTTTTTCTGTCCTAAGGGAGGAAAGAACATACCGATGCCCTTTTTTATTCACTGTTAAATTGGTACCTTCTGTCACATTGTGCCCCAGATGGTATTTTCCAGTTGAACGTGCTTGTTACACAATGTTAAGTAACGTGGTGGTTGGGTTGGTTTTCGAAGCAAGAAGTATTCCCTTGGCTTGTCGCAATAAGCTGACACATGTTTCTACTTCACTCGGGGAGCTTCTGCATCTGTTGACACTTCAGACTTAATCAGTTTAGATTTTAGCAGCTGATTAGCGTTTACCTCTAACCAAATGGAGAGGCAGCTCCTAAGAATGGTAACGCATAATATACTAATTACTTCTCGACATAAAAATCCTGGGAGGCTTAGTTGATCACGAAGACCTTTGTGTTCCAGTCCAGTAACATGACAGACTTCTGTATCAGCATTTATGTTGCATTTTATTTCCCCTACCTCAAAATGCTTCAACGCACAATTAATTACATATCTGCAGCTGGGCATGAAATGTGCGGCAGTCGTCTGCATGCAGTCTTGAGCGTTCCATTAGTGTCAGTTAATTTATGTCTGATTACGAAGTTGAAGGAATGCTGGGCAGGACTCCAGGATTATCCTCCGTGATTTGTCAAATAGTTTCAAAGGGACTCTAACATCCACCCTACCAGCCGCTGGAAAGGGGAAGCCCAGCTTGTGATACCTGCTGGTGCACTGTCAAAGTACTAATTTTGCCTAAAATAAGAGCCCAGTTCCCTCTGCTCGAGAGCAGAGAGGGCATAGGCGAGAGCCACAGAAACTGGCTTTTCTAGTGACTGTCTGGTAGTGATGGCAGCCATTTTTACCAGGAAGTTTTATGCCTTTCTGGGTGTGACTTGCTGATTCCCAAAAAGTGCCCTTCCTTATGAACTAAACAGTATGTACTTCCTCTTAACAAAACGTAAGTTATTCCGAAATAACATAGTGCGCGTCTACACAGCAATCCTGTTATTTTGAAATACATTTGAAATAGTGGGTGTCTTCTGTAAACCTCACTGTATGAGGAGTAAGAGAAGTGGGGGGAAGAGTGCTCTCTTTCGAAATAACTGCTGTGTAGATAGTTTATTTTGACTTTTGGCACTATTTTGGCTTAAGCTACGCAATTAGCGTAGCTCAAGTTGCGTATCTTATTTCAAGTTCAGCCCTGCTGTGTAGACTTGCCCTATAATTCTATCTCCTCTGACTTGCCTCCGGTACAATGCATAGAAGTAAAGGGGTCTCTCAAAGTGCCTGCCATGGGGGACTGGGTGGACTCCCCTGTTTTGTTGTCTGTCAGTCTCACTCCTTTATTAGCCTTACTGAACTGAATGAGACCCATCCTTGTTCCTGCAGTGCTTTATTTCATGGTCCAAATCCAGGAAAGTCGACTCCACCAACTAAATGCACTCAGAAAACATGAATGAGTTGAAGTCCATTAAAAAAAAAAAAACATCAGTGTTCAGACTAAACACATTTGTGGGGTTTTTGTCTTCTTGCATATATCTTTAAGCCAGATAGTTTCCGTGTAAACTCACCAAATGAAAATTTTGTGTTTATACCCCCTTGCTCTTACCGGTTTGTAAGTCAGACTTTCATGATGTCTCGTATATAATATACACCCACACACTCAGGCATGATAGCAATGGGTGCCCTAGTTACCTAAAAAAAGGTTAGTTCGAAGAGATGGCTCTGATGATCTGCCTATTTTGTCACGTAGCCAGAGATGCACAGTCTGATTAGCTCAGGCTCAATCTGGCTTCCACTGACGTGGGTGGGAATTTTTGCCATCGATGAGAGAGCCAAGATGAGGCCTGCCTTAAGACTGCACACACGCCCATACTTAACTTTAGGAAGACAAGTAGCTTTATAGACCCGGGTTCAAGTTTGTACTTGGGGCTCCCGGAATCATAGGTCTGTCTCTGCATGCAGTGAATAAAATTCCATGGACTATTCAGATCTTTCCAAAATCTCACACAATTTGCTATAAGATCCTGAAGTATAGATTTGGAATATAATTTCTAGTCCGTTGGAATTGTATTTGTATGAGTAGGCCTTATACACACCTTTTCAAAATATTACTCCAATATGCACAGAAGGCTCCTATGCTGGTAGTGGACCTGGGAGTGCAGGGAAGTGAAGAGGATTATATAATTAAAAAAACATGCTTGGTATATTAGATAATTTATGGGACAATGTGTATGTTTTTGGATATTAAATATATGTATGCAATTCTGCTCCTCCACATACACAGGTTAGTTGAGGATAATTTTTATTCACGTGAATAATTCCAGGGACTATTTGCTTGTATACATTTTTTTTGTCGGTTGAGAGCAGCAGTGAAAGTAATTGAAAGTTTCTTACAGGTGCTGTCCTATTGCAAACCAGGTCCCTGCCAGCTCTTTAACTAGCTCCCTGCTATCTTGCCACAGCTCAGCCAGCTCTTCCAGAGCTGTGCACCAGGGCACACCCGCTTACTTTCATCTCTGTGTGGAGAGTCCAAATGAATTGAAAACATTTGAGCCATAGCACAACTAGCGCTGATGGGGTAGCTCCATTAAAATATTGGTAGCTATTCAGATTTACATCAGTTCAGCATTTGGCCCATTAACTTTCAGCCACTTATTTAAAACAAAAAAATAGTCATGTAGAACTTTAAAGACTAACAAGATGGTTTATTAGGTGATGAGCTTTCATGGGGCAGACCCACTTCCTTTTTTTTTGTTTTACCATGATCAGACTAACACTGCTACCTCTCTGCCACTAATTTAACTCTTTGGATGTTTTGCTAAAAGATGTGCCTTAGGAATTATTTTGGGGGAGTTGTCTGGTCCACTGTTATAGGCGGTCAGACTAAGTGATCACAATGGTCTAGTTCGGCCTTGAAATCCTATGAGTCTGTGTGAACTCAAGTACCAAAAAATAACCATTGTTTTCCTTTGTTCAATAATAAAGGAGGAGGATTTTTTTTCTGCATGCGATGCTCAGAATGTTTGTAATAAGGAAGTGATTAAAACAATGAAAATACATGTTTTTTTTCCAGACTTGTGTTCAGCAATCTCTTCTATACTCCCGCAGTATGAAAGAGAATGATGTCCTGTCTAATCTGTATTATGTGACATATGCGGTGTGGCTATTCAATGAGGGAAGGGATTAATTGGGGATGGCTAAATGGAGTTTTTGAACTATCATCTGTTGCTCGGTGTTGGGTTGGCATGAATTAATCCTAGGATTTTGGAGACGGCAAAATGTGTGTCAACTCTAAAACTTGAAGGGATATGTTTTCAAAGCAGCATTGACTAATCCTGTTAACAAATAATGGGATTTGTGCATGTACCCTCCCATGCACTGCTTTGAAAACATACCCATAAATGTCAGAAGTTTTCTGGAAACATGTTAATTCTCTGAAAGGGAACTTCCTGACGCTCTAAATTGCGGTGGCACGTATAGTCAGCTCTGGAAGCCACTTCTAATTTTTATTTATTTATTTTTTTAAAATACTAACAGGCAAACTCAAAATTGCCCCGTTATTTAAAATTTTAAATTCAAAGTCACTTTCAGGATGTCTGATTTGACAAGAATGAGCTTGTTGGCTAGTTTAAAGCATTGTAAACTTGAGACCGGGTACACTTTAATCAAATGAAGTGACAGTTGGTGTACACGTACACCTCCAGTTCACAATTGTTCAGCACGATGGTTTTTGTAAGGTGTCCCCAGAGTAGGGTTACTACAAATGGGAAGCTGCTTGCACCGGAGTCCGTTCTCAGACGATTCTAGCTCAATAGATCCTGTGCGGTATACAGAAGAGGGAATTAATTTTTTATACCCATACACAGGGGAATAGTAATACTCAGACATCACTGGTTCAGGAGCCAAATTAGTAATACATTACCTAAAAGAGCCCCAAAGTGTGAATTTGTTGTTTCATTTACTATTCTACTAGATAGTCACATTCAAACAGTAACATGGGAAATATTTATATATTTTCACAGCAAAATAATTGACTGAGTATTATTTTATCAACTATACCTGATTAATAACCTAGGCAAAGCATCCTGATTAGCTAATAATTAGGTCTCACGCTGTTTTTTAGCATGAGCCTCAAGAGACATATTAAAGAGCCATTCATGGATCACGAGCCACACTTTGAGGGCTTGTCTCCACTTTCAAGTTCTGTCGCCAAAACCTGCTGAGAGAGCGTACACACTGCGATGCGTCTGTTGTCAGGAAAAGCACCCAGTTTGCTGACAAAAATACCTTCTACCCCATGAGACACTTGTTTCTTTTCCTGTCCCTTTATTGTCAACAAAGAGCTAGCTTAGACTCTGCTGGTTTTGTCCACAGAACGGGCTTCCCAAAAGCCTGCTCTGATGGCTGTGCTCAGTGTTTCATGATCTCTGCTGCCCCGCAGGCATGCACCCCACCCCTTTCAAAGATCCAGGAAGTGTCTGACAGCTGAGTGAGCTGCTCTCTTTGAGGAACAAACAAAGAGCAAATCAGTGGCATGCTCCTGTTCTGCCCTGCACTAGGAATAAAGCAGCAGGCAGGGGAGGGCTGGAGAGACTGCTGTGCTGCTTGGATATTTCTCAGCATGAAGAGCTCCCAGAGCTACTCATAATACCACTATTGGCAGCTGAAGAGGCTGCGGTAGAACTCGGAGAGGAGGGGCAGGGATCAACTCTGCCTTTCCACTGCACTGTGAACTACATACCCACCGTGCACTGCTCACACTGCAGATGATGGTGCCCCCGGTGTGGACATGGTCTGTTGACAGAGAGAGCAATGTGAACACCCTCTGGTGATTTTTGTTCTGTTGACGTTTTGGTATCGACATAAGTTTTGTCGACAAAACTTGGTAGCGTAGACGTAGCTTGAGTGTCGCTGTCCTGGTCACGTCTCATTCTACTGCCTATACTGGATCTAGTAATCTGAGTAAGTCTGCTCGAGTGAGTAACAGTTTTCAGGTCTGAGCTGCAAGTTAGCCATGAAACTATGCTTTCTGTTTAACCAGAAGAGCATACTTAGCCTCTTTCCATTCTGTCCCTGAGTCTTTCTTTGCTGGAAGCAAGCAGAGACTTAGCACTGGGGGCTGAAGGCAAAAGAGCCCTCGGTTTAGTAATTAGCTGTAGATGTTGCATTAGAAGGATGTGTGTGACTAGATGGCGCAAGATGCGGGAGGTCTGAAAGAAAGCTGGAGAAATGCCATGTGTCCGAAGTGAGTAGACCAAGAAAGGCCGAGCATGTGGAAGTATCTTCCTTTTGCTCTCATGAGGGCTCTGCTAAATGAAGTCACTTGGCACAAGATAGAAGCTCATAACTGTACTTCTAGATAAGGTCACTTGGGGCGGTCAAAGGGTTGCTAGGCTGTGAGAAGTACTGTATTAGAAGAACATAATGGGCTTTGCTCTCTGCTTGGATAGGCCTCTGTGCCCACACAACTGAGAGTGGTGGCATTTTACACCCACTTGGGTGTAAAGAACTGTGCATGGCAACAGTGTATCAGGCTCAATGTGTCTTAGAGATGGGGGAGAAAGACATCTGGACTTCCTCGCTGTCAGCTTCTTAGTTTTACTCCAAATACTCTTTTGCTAGAAATATGTTTACAGTAGAGCGAGTTTCTATGAACTCACTGAAAAGCTTTACCTCTGTTTTCCTTCCTCCGGTCCTTTCTCCTGGTATAAAGAGATTTGCCTATTTATTTCTAGATGCCTAATTTTTTGTGTGGATCCGTAATCTAGGAGACAGTTGGGTGTATTAAATGCATCTGTCCTTTTTCGTATAATTGAAAAGTTCTATTAGATCACCTTGGAATCTCTTCTCTTCCACTGACAGTAGTCCCCTCTCCATTTAATCTTTCCCATTATTTTGATTCTTGGTCTGGTGGCCTCCTAGTTGTTTCATGTAGCATCCTCTCCAAGATATACACCTGCTTTGTGTGAAGCAGTTATGATTGCACAGTGCAATCAGATGGGGATCTGGAATGTGCCTTGAGTTGCAGTTCAGCTCAACACTTAGCACAATGCTTAATTTTAAGTAATTCCATCCCTATTTAGCAAAAGCAAGTAAGAACATGTTTATGCCCCCTTGGGCTTACTGGGATTTAAGCATGTGCTTAAAATTAAGCTGGTGTTTAAGTGCTTTGCTGAATGGAGCTTTACACAATTAACAATCTCTACTCATATCACCAAACACATCGTTTGCCTCTTTGTAGTGGGCTAGTGGCTTTAATTAGCTTTCTGCCTTTTCCTGAAAGTGTGCTGGGGTATGGTTTGATTGACCATTTGGGAACATCCTACTACAGGGACATCCTACTACAAATGACATTTACGGCTCTGTGTGTGTGTGTACGTGTACTTCCCCCCCTTCCCCCAGCATCCTTATGGACAAACCCCTTTTTAGTTTGGTTTCATAGTTTTTCCTGCTAACAATTGTGTCAGACATGAACTTGGAGATCTTGTTACTTTCTAGCACGAGCGGTCGGAGGAGAAACTAATACCCCTTTGATGTATGTCAAACACAGGGCCCAATAACAAGGGCCTGTCCAAATACATGGAGCTAACCCTACATTCCAACACGAAATTGACCAGTGATGTGTACCACTTCTCATGTCTTTCCAACATGAAAAACGCTACTTCTGGCATATCTTTTAGTGCCTGCTGTTTGCCCTGTTTACTGTACCGGCTTCTATGTTCGAGCCTATTCCAAAACTCATCACCTTAATTGTAAATCTCTGGCACAGTCTCTTGAGCAATGCTTTTTTTTTTTTTTTTTAACCAATCTAAGTACACAGCATCCCTGGGACTTCCCTTATCTCTCAGGGCAGTAATATCCTCCAAGAATTCCACGAGGTTAGTTAAGCATAACCCCTTCTGCATTGATCAAACTGACTTTCCACAGTTCTCCAAGCACGTTGCTCTTCAGCTATTGCCGTTTCCAAAACTTTTTCCCCACCACGGATTTGAAACATGCTTGTTACTCGCTTTTTATAGTTTTATCTGTTGAACTTGTTAGGGGAGGAGGGTAAGCCTGAAAAAGGAGGATTCACCGAATGTAATTGACTAAATCTGAAAGCCAGCATGCAGCAATTGAAGCGTAGTGTCACATTTGAGATGCAATAGTTGCAGCCTAGAAGACGCTGTTCATGGGAAGCGCCTCTATTTTTTCAGGTGCGCAGTTTGGCATGGACGAAATGATTTTTTTGGTTGGCTCCTGGGGAGGGATGTAAGATCATAACATTCCTTGAGGGTTTTGTGGATGATGCCATCCAAAACGGCGTACTAGAGCCTATTTTTTGGTTTGCAGAGCGAGCCTTTCAGAGCAAGCTTGATAGTGAGCCAGAGTTTCTGAAACCTTGACGTTGTGGTTAGCAGAAAGCCAGTTTAGGAAATTAGGTCACCATTACCTCACCCTTATTTTTTATCCAGTAGTCTCTCTGCACACTGTTTTGCTTTCTTACTAATGACTCCGTGGCTGGGTTATATGGGAAGATGTGGGGAATGAAAGGAATAGAGGAGACTTTGAATAGGGAGCTGTTGGAGGTATGTGGGATGGGAGAAGACTGGATTTTTGGAGGAGCTACTGGGAGTGAAAACAGTCAGGAGGCTATACTAGTGGGCAGTTGGTTCCTTTGGAGGAAGGGAAAGCCGTAATGTAAACTGGTTTTGATGCTTGTGGGAGCTGGTTGTGTGTGGGCATCTGCGAGGCTTCTACAGTTGACTGTGTGGGTCAGTTGTAATTGCCTTAGAGGGGTCAGCACATGGGAGGGGGCAAGTCTCCTTTGGTCAGGGAGGGGGAGCTGCAAGAGGGTTTTTTCTGTGTTAACAGGTTATTTACCTCTGCACTTTCCACAGCTGCTGCCTCCACAGACATCTTCCTAGCGTGGGTGGGCATGGTGTATTAGCACAAATGACTTGAAAATATAAACCTATTTATGTATGCAAATGAATGCTGATTTCCTTCTTTAAAAATGCTCCTCTCCAAGTATGGGAACAGAGCTGAGCGCTTGATTCCCGTCTGTTCCACTGTAGGTGGCTGTTTTAAGGTGTGACCTTATCAAAGCTGCCATCTAAAACCAAAGTAAACCCAGGGCAGGCTTGTTCTAGCTGAGGTTCCTGTCCCAAGACCAGGGTAATAGGAAACGACGGATGCATGCTGCTTAAAGTGCTGTTATGTCAGAAAAAAGTGATTGTAGAAATAACCTCTTCATACTTAACAGGCTGCTCTTTGTGCTCTTGGAGCCCATAAAACGAGAGCTTTTTCTTTTAGGTAGAGTATTATCTGCACCAGTGCAGGTATAGACGCTTGAGTGAACTGATGCATTACAAGTGTGTACATTGTTTTCTCATCTGTGCATCGTTGGGAATATTATTGTATCTTCCAGCGGCAGAATCTTTATTACTGGGGGCGGCCTGTGAGCCAGAGACCATCCCAGTTTGAATCTCCAGTCATAGTCTAGACTTCCTGGCCCGGAGGTGAAGGATGATGATGAATGTGCTAAGCATTTCATTCCCTTACGAACAACGAATAGAGCTGGGGTGGGGAAACTTTTTTGGGTCGGGAGCCATTGACCCACAGGAAAAATAAGTTGGGAGGGAGGCACACACAAGTGAAAAGTAAACACCACCACACAAAAAACCCCCCTCACAGATGTGGCCCCTGACTGAGAAGGAGAAAAACACTCTGCACATTTCCCTCGCACACCAAAGCTTAGGGGGGGGCCCAACCTAGTAGATTTTGTGCTCTTCTGCCTGGCAGTGGGGGGCACTTGACTGCCAGTGCAGGCTCCCCAATTCTGGGGAGACCCTGAGCCTTGGAGGGCCGGCTCCAGCAAGCCGGGGGGCCACATCCAGCCCCCCGGGCCTGATGTTCCTCATGCCTGCAATATAGGGTCACCCAGTGCTATTTGTAATCCCCTTTTAGAGTATAACAAACACCATTCTGCAATGCCCACCAAAACTACCTCAGATTGGTAGATACTCTTCAAGGGAAAATTCTATGTTCCTTGCTCACACTGAGAAGTACCTTAATACTCAAAAAACTCCCTGTAGCAGTGGGAGTGTGCGTGGAATAAGTTACTCCTCAACGTAGGCAAGCAGTAAGAATCCCGCCCTAAATTAGCACCAACCATTGAGGTTGCATTTTAGTTCATAACAAAAACATTTGCCCACTCTCCTCATCCCCACATCAGTGCATTTTGGGGTCTGGACTTTGCCTGTCTAATTGTATATAACAGCACAGGGACCGGAATATGCTTTCTCCTGTACACGGTCAAATGCCTTGTCCATTCTTAACAAATAATAAATAAACCTTCCTTTTTTTTTTAAGCTATGTTGCCTATAATACATTGAGTTTACAGATGTCACTCTTAAAGCAGAAATGTTACGGTGGGATTGAATTTCTTAGTTTAGTATACAGTGGACAGTGGGGAAGGGAATTATTTCTACTGTGTATATCACTTTAAAAACTCAGAATAAGTTATTCACTACTCCCAGACACAATTTCTAAAGATTTTTAAATAATGTGTAATTTGACTCAGAAAGCAAAGAGGGAGGGTAAAGGCTTTGAAGACGTTTTTGTGTGTAACCTTCTTGGGAATTTAATGAGCTAAGTACAGCATTGTAGGTACAAGCTGTAAGCTGAGAACTCCATCTCAAGAGATCCTTGCGGATATGCCCTTGGGAGGGTTTTAGACTGCTAGAAAATGTGGAAAAACAAGAAGGTTGCATTGCCGGGATGGATATAATACGGGGAGGGGTTGGGAGAAAAAATAAACTCTCTGCCCCTCTTCTTTGTGAGAGTAAAACGACACTTTTGGCTAGAGGCCATTGAAACCTGGGAGACCTGGGATGGTGCAGACAGGACTAGCAACAAGTTTTGTTAAGGAATGGATTGGATGCATACAGCTTTGCCTCAGCTCTGTGGTTTTTTGTTCTGCATGCCCAGTGTTAACTCTTAGCTCCCCGCCACTCATGAGGAAGAGAAATGAGATGGAGGCTCTACAGGAGGAAATTTAAAGGCAAAAGGTTGCAGGGTGTCTTAATTGGGAATTTTTAGAAAATAAATTAACCAGAGCTCTTTTCCTGAGAAGCCTGAATGTCCTCTGAAGGAGCTTTCTCTGTGCCACAGAGATAGCCAGCATTCAATATTCAGCTCTGCTGAGGTGGTGAGACCGGGACTTCCTCCCCCTCGAGAAAGAAAGCATTACAAATAAGTATATTTTTAAAAACTGAAAGTTAAAATTCCACAGTCAACAAATCTGAGGCGACCACTTTTCATCTGAAATGTTAGTGTGTCCCCTCAGATGCATCAGTCTGCCGAAGACATGGCTAAGATGATGTTCCCTGATAGGAACATGGAGAGAGCCGGTGGCATAGAAAGTCCAGGTTTGTCAAAAAAACACGTGCCAGCGTGGTACATTTATGGATAGAGCCTTGTGCGGGTACAAAATTTGTATCCGCAAAAATGAGCCGTGGATAGCCACAAATTTGCAGGGTTCTACCTATGAAAGCCTCTTTTTCCCTTTCAACTGGAATCTGACCTTTGAAAGCCCACAGTTTTCTCCACTCTCTCTGAACTGATGGGCTGGCAGTGTTTGTCTTTGAAAACAGACCACTGGGTGGCACATTTTCAAAAGACCTCAGCACCACGCAACTACTTGTTAGTCACTGGACAAAGGGGCCAGGTTTCCCAGTGTTTTCAGCACCAGGAAACTGCCATTGAAAGCAAAGGGTGTGACAGCTGCTGGCTGAGATGCTTTTGGACATCTTGTTCTTAAGTCATGTCTACGCTATTCCCAGAAGCTCGGCTTACGGTACACAACTCCAGCTACATATTCTACCTTAAGCCGAGCTTGGTGGCATCTCCACAGCAGGAGGCTGATGGGAGCAAACACTCCCATTGTTCCTCCCCTACTCCTCGCAAAAGGAGGAGTACTGGACACCGTTGGGGGTGCCCTCTGAGTTCGATTTAACGAGTCTAGTTAAGACTCGCTAAATCAAACTCCAGAAGACCAGTTGTGGCAATCTTCTGTCTAGACTAGACAAGGCCTAAGTGAATTCAGCTTGTTGAGCATATGGACTATGATATGTTCTTATTTGGGCATGCTCCGATCTTGTGTGCACGAGTATCCATCAGACTGCAAACCTTAGGTTGTGGATAGGACTCAGGGTTAAATGGATCCCTTTTCAAAATGAGGTCTGGGCAAAACCATTTGCATTCTTTGGTTAGGAACAAATTAAGACCATGAAACAAAAAACCGGACTATGTAGCACTTTAAAGACTAACAAGATGGTTTATTAGGTGATGAGCTTTCGTGGGCCAGACCCACTTCCTCAGATCAAATTGTGGAAGAAAATAGGCATGACCATATATACCAAAGGGATCTAATCCAAAAAAGTGAACACATATAAAAAGGACAAATCAAATTTCAGAACAGCGGGAGGATGGGAGGGGGGGAGGAAAATGTCTGTGAGCTAATGATATTAGAGATGATAATTGAGGAAGCTATCTTTGTAATGGGTAAGATAATTAGAGTCTTTGTTAAGACCCCGGCGTAAAGTGTCCAATTTAAGCATGAATGACAGTTCAGAGGTTTCTCTTTCAAGTCTGGTGTTAAAATGCCTTTGAAGCAGTATGCAGGTAATCAAGTCGTTGAGACAATGCCCTATCTGGTTGAAATGGCAAACTGTTTTTTCTTTGTGATACTGTCTGATATCCGTTTTGTGTGCATTGATTCTTTGGCGAAGCGTCTGAGACGTTTGTCCAATGTACATAGCAGACGGACACTGTCTGCACATGATGGCATAAATTATATTTCTGGATGAGCAGGAATATGTGTTCTTGATCTTATAACTGAATTGGTTAGGTCCAATAATGGTATCAAATATGTGGACAAAGCTGACAATGGCGTTTGTTGCAAGGAAAAGTTCCAGGGTTGGTATTAGTGTGGTATGTCCTGTGGTGGTTAGTAAGAATCATCCTGAGGTTAGGTGGTTGTCTATAGGAGACTATGGGCCTGTCTCCCAGAGCCGTTTGGAGAATAGTATCCTGTTCTAGTATAGGTTGTAGTTGATTGATAATGTGTTGGACGGGTTTAAGGTGGGGGCTATAGGTGATGACAAGGGGTGTTCTATTGTTGGTTTTCTTGGGTCTGTCCTAAAGTAGATGGTTTCTGGGTATTCGTCTGGCTCTTTCAATTTGTTTTTTTTATTTCTCCAGGTGGGTAATTGAGGTTTAGAAATGCTTGGTAGAGATCCTCATGTTTCTGGTCTCTGTCAGTGGGATTAGAGCAGATGCGGTTGTATCGAAGGGCTTGGCTATAGGCGATGGATCGTATGGTGTGTTCTGGATGGGAGCTGGAGGCATGAAGGTAACTGTATGAGTCAGTGGGTTTTCTGTAGTGAGTGGTATCTAATTTACCATTGGTAATTTGTATTGTGGTATCCAGGAAATGGATCTCTTGTGTAGAATGGTCCAGGCTGAGATTGGTGGTCGGTATAGGTTGTTAAAATCTCTGTGGAATGTCTCCAGTGTTTCTTGGCCGTGGGTCCAGATCATAAAGATGTCATCGATATAGCGTAAGTAGAGAAGGAGTAAAAGGGGGCAGGATCTGAGGAAACGTTGTTCTAAGTCACTGTGGGGCCATGCGGGTACCCATGGCTATGCCACTGATCTGGAGGTATCAGTTGTCCTCAAATTGGAAATAATTGTGGGTGAGAACAAAGTTACATAGGTCTGCTGCCAGATTAGCAGTGGTGTCCTCTGGGATAGTGTTTCTAATTGCTTGTAATCCGTCTTTATTTGGAATGTTGGTGTATAGAGCTTCTACATCCATGGTAGCAAGGATGGTGTTATCGAGGAGGTTATCAATGTTTTGTAGTTTTCTCAGGAAGTCAGTAGTATCTCGGAGATAGCTGGGAGTGTTGGTTGCGTAGGGTTTAAGAAGAGAGTCTACATAGCTGGATAATCCAGTAGTGAGCGTGCCGATACCTGAGATGATGGGACGTCCGGAGTGTCCCGGTTTATGGATTTTGGGAAGCAGATAGAACAATCCTGGTCGGGGGTCAGAAGGTGTTTCTGTGTGGATTTGGTCCCGAGTAGATGTAGGGAGGTGTTTAAGGAGACAGTGTAGTTTCTTTTGGTATTCTGAGGTGGGGTGAGAGGTTTGTAAAATGTGGTGTTGGAGAGTTGTCTGGTTGCCTCCTGCTTATAGTTGGACTTATTCATAATGACCACAGCACCCCCTTTGTCAGCTGGTTTGATTATAATGTCCGGGTTGTTTTTGAGACTCTGGATAGCATAGTGTTCAGCGTGGCTGAGATTGTGTGTCGCTTGTTGTCGTTTGTGAATAATGTCGGTCTGTGCATTGTTGCGAAAGCTTTGTATATAGAAATCCAGATTGTAATTCCGACCGTCGGGGGAGTCCATATAGAATTATTTTTCCTTTGGTGTTGATAGGGGAGATCTGGTTGGTCAGACTGATGTTCATTGGTAGTTTGGAAATATTCTCGTAGGCGGAGGTGGCAAAAGAAAGCCTCAAGGTCACCATAAAATTGAATCCAGTTTGTGGGGGAGGTGGGGCAGAAAGAGACCCTGGGATAAGACCGACTCTTCTGCTGTGTTGAGTTTGTAGCTGGAGAGGTTAACGATATTATCCAGTGGGTTGAGGTAGTTGCTGTTGTAGCCTGGGGAGCAGTTGAGAAAGATTATTGTCTTTTCTTTGTTGTAGGGAATAGAAGTGGGTAAGGTAGATTTCTTGTCTGGTGGAACAAAAGTCTTGTAAGGTGTTAGTCGGTGTGGATGTTTGTCTTGAGATGAGAATCTGTAGGTTAGAGATGTCATTCTTGATGTTTTTCTGTTTCTTGTATAAGATACTTATCAGGTGGTTCCTGATAAGTAAGACCATGTACGTCTTGCAGGATCAGGCTTATCTGTAAGGTCCTGATTCAGCAAGCATTAAATGTGGGTGTAATTTTAAGCAAGTGCTTGAATGCTTTGCTGAATAGGGATGCCCTGAATCTGGAATAAGTACACTGGCTATTTTGGTGAGTTCAGAAAGGCAACCAATATGTGCTTAAAGCACGTATTTAAGTGTTATCTCAGATTCAAGCCTAAGATTTATTATTAAGATTCAACATTTCACAATTGTTTAAACATTTAAAAGCTGAGTTTTGTTGTGTTTAGAACCATCTATTTACTGATTGTAACCAAGAATCCCAATCTATATTAACTTAACCCTGTCCTATTTCTTAGATATTCCATATCTAGCCTCCTCTCTCTTTCATTACACTTTTTTTTTAAAGACTTGCATTATCAACTGTTTTTGTATCTCTCGTGTATTGAATTTTGCAGTTTTGTACACAACTGGCTGGACTGGTTTCTCATTGTGTTTGGCCTATAATAACTTCTGATTTCATCCAACTCAAACTTAAACTAGGATTTTCTGCCAAGAGTTAAGTTAATTTACTTAACCTCTCCCCCCCCATTTTCAAACTGTAGTTGAGAAAAATATCAGTTAATTCAGACTTGTATAAAATTTTAATTTAATAGTGACTCTTGCTAATTTTGTAGAAAGAATGGGCCATTACTGTAATTATAAAACCACTTTGGAATTTCACTATACAGATTGTATTTTGGGATTTTTTTGTGAACAGTAGTGTAGGAAAACCCCCTGTATCTATTGTGTGTATTTCTATAGTCTCTCTACTCTCTTTTCAATAATAAATTTACTATGTGCCTGTGGCTATTTTTAATTAAATTTGATATTTCCTAAGAGGAGGAATCGGTTTAGAGATTACAGGACTTCTGTGACTGCACATCATCACACCAAAGTTAATGTGGCTTTATGCTAACTATTACTAGGCCTCAGGCTAAATATTATACCTTGGGCTCATTGCAAAGCCTACTTTGAAATAAATTTATTTATTTACTCCCACTTGCATTGTAGGTCAGTGTGAATCTGCATAGCTCCATTAAAATCAATGAAGCTACAACATGTGTTGATTTTGTTCTGTCAACTTGTGGTGATCAACCTGGCCTTTACTGGCTTTCACTGGCAAAGGAAAACTTTTAAAGTGTTGAGGATTTTATTGCCATGATGCATTTGTCTTGCATGCAAGCCCTGGGCTATACTCTGCGAAGAACCTGGCTAAGAGTAACCTGGATGAAGATTTTTCTGAAGTTCATCATAGCAATTTGGTGATGCCAGTGGTTATAGTTGCTGGCATGGTTTTACCCGGGAATGGATTCCAGTTTCTCACACTGAAGGCTTCTTCAGGTGTTTGGGATGGGGCAAAGCCACTGTTTTGAATCAGGGACATATTGCTGCATAGTATCTCCAGTCTGAACACAATCTTACACCTTTGCCTACTCACTTTCAGGTCTAGTCAGCCTCCGCTGTTCCCATGTGGGTTATTCAAGCCAAGACTTTGAATCCTTGAGTCATTTTCACTAGGACTGTGTCATCTGTGCAGTATCAATTCTATCTGCCTTTTCTACTAGAAAAGAGCTGAGCTCAGGGGCACTGTAGTCTGGAATAATGAGCAGTGCTTAGGGAATTTGGAGGTCCTGAATTCTAAGTCTGGGTTTGCCATGCTCACTGGGTAGACTTGGACAAGTTGCTTGAACTTTTGTTGCATTTTCGTCACCTGTTAAAATTAGGGTGGCAGTATTTACCCACCTGCCTCCCAATGTTGCGGTCAGGATATTTAATTAGGCTTTGCCCCATCGATGCTTTGAACATGTAAAGGGCTAAAGGATGAAAATGCGAACTATCCTTATTGGCTGTATATCGTTAGTTGTATCGGAACTGTTCTGTAAAGCGGGTGTTGATTCTATACTTTCCATGTCTCTGATGTTTTTCTCACATCCAGGTCTGGAGTAAGAGATGTCCTTAATAAAGGCTGATTGGTCCTTCCCAAGCTTCCCTTGAACAGATGAATCTAGTCTCCAGTTTTCCGTGTGTCTCATTTCTTTCTAGTTGTGTTGTAGAAAAGGAACCAACCCTGATTATGGCACATTCCCTTGGGGGAATCCTGGCAATCTCACATTGCTCCTTACTTTCATTTGTAGTTTACGTCATTATCTTGACTGCTGTTGGGAAAAATCTGTAGAAACAAGATACCTTAATACTTGGCCATAAGGAGCACGCCTTGGTCTAACTGAGAATAATAATAGTCATTAATTACCTATTGTAGGGAGTACAACTCTCACTTCTGACTCCATTCATCCAGGCAACAATGAAAAATCTCAGATTTGCTGCTGATCATGCCCATTGGAATTCTCAGTAGACCAGGGAACAATCGTTCTCAACTAAACAGTCTAGATGTGTGTGGGGTGTGTATGTTTTTTTTTTTTAAAGCAACAGAACTCTCTCTACAGTTTCATTGCAGGAAGAAGCAATTGAGTAGAGGTTTTTTTTTTTTTTAAAGGCACAAATTGCTTCCTTTTGCTCTTCTTTTCCTGTTGCTACCAGGTTATGCTTTTTGTAGGTCAATTTGACTGTGGTTCAATTTGACTGTTGTTCGTATAAGGGTTAAACAAACCACCTGGAGAATTCGTCTGACCAAGGGAGTTTTACCCACGAATGCTCATGGTTCTATATCATCGTATCATAGAATACTAGGACTGGAAGGGACTTCGAGAGGTCATCGAGTCCAGTCCCCTGCCCTCGTGGCAGGACCAAATACTGTCTAGACCATCCCGGATTTATCTAACCTACTCTTAAATATCTCCAGAGATGGAGATTCCACAACCTCTCTGGGCAATTTATTCTAGTGTCTGACTACCCTGATGGTTAGGAACTTTTTCCTAATGTCCAACCTGAACCTCCCTTGCTACAGTTTAAGCCCATTGCTTCTTGTTCTATCCTCAGAGGCTAGTCTCTAAAGTACCATATATTGTGGTTAGTCTCTAAAGGACCACAGGATTGCTTGTTTTTAACTGCTTGCCCATAATAGGGATGTCATACTGTAGTCAAGTACCCAATTAACCGATAAGCCTGGGTTTATTGGTTAATCTTATTGACTACACGCATTTCCGCCCCCTTGCTGCCTCTATATCAGAGGCAGCAAGGAGGAGGGAAGCAGGAGCCATTATAAGCAGAAAGCTGGCTGTGAAGCCAGCACCCCGCACATATCGGCTCATGCAAGCTCCCTTACACTGTTTCTGATAGAGGCAGCAGTGAGGGGAGGTGGCAGAGGATTAGCCTCTGTCTGTGGCGGTCCCAGGCTGGGATGCCGGTGCAGCCTCTGTCCACGGGGAGCTCGGACGCCCCTACGGACAAGGGCTGCTGCCTCTGTACCTGAGCAGCAGTACAGGGTGGCATACAGCAGCCAGTCTTCGCAGGGACCTCTCATGGCTGCCACCCTGAGCTGCTGCCTCTGTGTGCGGTGTGGGAGGGGACTCCCCGGGAGTGGGGCCGAAAGTGTCCTGGCTGTCAGCCCCACCTCCAGGATTTATGGAATAGTCGTATAACCAATAATATTTTATGCTTTTGCATGACTATTCAGTTAATCACTATCTAACATCCCTAGTCTGTAACCCATTAACTTTTTGCATGGTTGGGAGGGTTGTTATGGAATTAGTACTGGCATATGGAGCCTTTCATCTTGACACCTCCAGCTAGATCAGATTGAAGTCTGGTAGTAACCAAAACTCAGTACCACACTGTGGCTGTCAGGCCACCTGTATAATGGGTAGATGATCTGAGTACGGTTGCCTGTAGATATGTACTACACACGAACCGTTAGCAGGACTGGCACCTTTGTTGACGAGGAGTAAATGGAATGCAGAGACTGCCTAGGGCTTCCCTATGGAAAAATCCTACAGTATTTAATAGGGATTACACTAGTTAGAGTCACTGGAACTTAGGTGCTATACAAATGACTCTTAAGGCCCTGTATAATGTAATAAAGACTACTCTCACTTTTATATGGTTTTTGAAGTATCATATCAAATACCGTAGCAGGGATACAACTCCCTAACTAAAGATTTTTCAACAACTTCTCTCATTTCTGTGGATTATCTTTTGTATCCTGGTTTATAGGCCTTTGCTGTAGGACTGCTTCCTCCTTCTGGTGGAGGCACTGTGGTGTGTGTCATGTGGAGACCCTTTGCCTTTGCTGTACTTTAGATAAATAGAGGACTCCCATTTCTCAGGCTGTCAATGTAACACCCTTCAGGGGCCCCTTACTTTCCCAAAAACAGGGGCCAACCTTCATTTCCTTGAGTTCGATATCCAGGTTGGAAGCTTGAGTGCCACACGGTGGAGAGCCATGTGCACCAGTGTGTGTTCTGCTTCTGGCCCGAGATGGTATCAGTCACACTGCTCCTGTGTGAAGCCTGGATTGGTTACAGCAGCCAGTGCCATACAATACCCAGCTCTGTCCTTGGGGAAAGCTGTGCACTTAATGTTCGTCGTTTTGCCATGGAATGAAATGGACTGATAGAAACAGTGAGCTAGTCATCTGGGAGTGGCACATAATGACTTCAGTGAGACGGGCAATGTAAGGGGCTGTTTGCAATGGTAGCAGATGACAGAAGGAGGAGCAGTGGTCTCAAGTGGCAGTGAGGGAGGTCTAGATTGAATATTAGGAAAAATTATTTCCCTAGAAGGGTGGTGAAGCACTGGAATGGATTACCTAGAGAGGAGGTGGAATTTCCATCCCTAGAGGTTTGACAAAGTCCTGGCTGGAATGATTAAGTTGGGATTGGTCCTGCTTTGGGCAGGGGATTGGATTCGATGACTCCTGAGGTCTCTTCCAACCCTCTGGTTCTAAGAGCTGCAAGTTATTGGGCTTAATACAGGAGTCATGGAATGAAATCCTCTGGCTTCATTTAAGTAGGAGGTCGGATTTGATTAGACCATATTGGGCCCTTATAGCCTCAGAAGTCACCTTTCCTGGGAGTTTCTCCACCCACATAATTTTCCTCCTGATATAGTTTTCTTTCCTTGTTTATGCAGTGTCTGTTCTCAGCAGTTACTTTATCTTGCCACGTATTGCAAAAAAGTCTGATTTGGTGGCAGAGATGACGTATTACCAGGGCTTCCTATGAACTGTGTGTGCGTCTCTCCCCTGGTTCTATGCAGTCCTTTCTCCCCATGGAAATGGATGAAAATCCAAAAAGCTTTGTTTTTACCACAGTGGAGTGCAGCAGAAAATAGGCCCTGTGGCATGGTTATAGCCAGCATTGGAAGGGTGCAGCTCCATGTAGAAGAACAGTGCGGTTTGCAACTCTCGTCGTTTTCTCCCCTCCCAGTTTAAATGTACATTTAATTAATCTAAGAATTGTGGTAGGAATTTGCGTGGCAGTAGCAGGGGCATATTCTCTGATGACTCACCATCTGTGAAAGGGAATCTTGTGTAAAGAATTCCAGTAATTTAATATAGAGTCCCCCAAAGGGTGTGAGATCCAGACAGGGCTTTCCGCATTATTGGAATCGCAGGACTGCAAGGTCACAGGAAAACACTGATGTAAAAGCAGAGTAGGGGAAGGATCACCTCCTAGTTTAAACCTCCCATCCAAAGAGTGTTTAAAGGCAAACACATGTTCATGTGCTTTATCCCAAACTGTGGCCAAGACTTCAGAGCTATATTCAGTATAGTCACTGGTGTTATTTAAAACCTACAGTAATACATCCAATATTACTATAGGATAACCAATGGCCTTTTGCAATAGGTCGAACTCTCTCCATGTGTAGCAAACTGATGTGGTTATGAAATGACCATGAGAGAGAGATGGATGAACGGAAACATTTTCTCATTTCATATGGATGAGAAAAATGTATACATGGAACTGGGATACGGTGACAATCTCTCTAATACTGATTGCTTGCAAGAGCAATACTGTGGCATTAGTTTCAACCAAGTACTGTATAATGAAACATGGCGGCATATATACACCATCTCAACAGCTGGGATTAGAGAATACATCACAATTACTCATGAAGAACTGCTTTCTGTGAGAGAAGGTTGTTGTAGCTGGGGGCAACATAATTTCACACACAACTGTTCATTCACAAGCTTCAGCAATCTTGCTACCATGGGTTTGGAGGTAATAAAGCTACAATGATTAGTCTGAGAAACTGTTGTTACTGATATTTATTAATGTCATTGTAATGCCTGGAGGCTTTTATCTAGGGTCAGGTATTGACGTATTTATTTACATGGAATGCACGTTGTATAAAAATTGAATATATTTGCATTGTTTCCTTCTCCCTCAACCTTCATGAGGGGATAATGGAACTAAAATACCTAATGCCGATTATCCCAACAGTAATTTTATTTGTATGTTGTATGCCACGCTCTTTCCCTTTATCTGCCTTCTATGTTTAGACTGTAAATTCTTTGAGGAAGAGTGTGTGTGTGATTGTCTTTTTGTAGTGCCTCGCACAATAGGACCCTATCTTGAATTAACCCTCTTGTGTGCTCCTAGAATACAAATAATGAGAGATAATGATTAGACCCATATTAGAGAATACTGAAGTTTGGGGTAGTTGTCAGCTACAAAGCACCTTTTTATCTGATCTCCTCATTAGGTCTTACCAATCTAATCGAAAGCGCAGACTCCATTTGTTAAATGACCTACTCGGTTTCATGAAGTAGAGTGATCACTCTGTGATTTTCTGTGTCTAGATCCATATTGTATACTAATCACTAATGGAGTGTGTGTGGCATGTCCTGATACCTTGTAGAAGTGAACTCATCTCTTCCTGCAATAACTCAAAAGTCAGTTGCTCTCTGTGTTCCTCTCTAAAAGGGTGTTACCCAGAAGAGGGAGAACAAGAAACAAATGGGCTTAAATGGTAGCAAAGAATGTTTTGATTGAACATTAGGAAAAACTTCCTAACTGTCAAGGTGGTTAAGCACTGGAATAAATTGCCTAAGGAGGTTGTGGAATATTGTTGCTGGAAATATTTAAGAGCAAGTTGGTTAGACCTCTATCAGGGATGATCTAGATGGTGCTTGGTCCTGCTGTGGGGGTAGGAGACTGGACTTGATGACCTCTTGAGGTCCCTTCCAGTTCTAGGATTCTATGATATGGGTTTAGTCTCTTAAAGACATGCATAGTTTTGAGCTACCTGGTTACACCATAGTTCACCACAACTGGGCCATAGGGTAACCCAAATATGGTTTTCCTGCTGCTTTGAACCCACATTTTCACAGCAAATGCTTATGTTCTACAATCCTAACATAAAGCTAGGGTTACATGCGTTGTCAGGGTCTACATGTTCTTCAGAGCAGAGTGTTGTTTGTTGTGTTGGTATATACCTCCAGAAATGGTACCTCCATGGAACTATTCATAAAGAACTTCAGTTGGTTAGGCAGAGAACCCAGCCACAAGTTACAACCTCAGTCCATACTTCTGTGGGTAAAACCTTGATCCTCAGTGGGTCCTCCAAGTGCTACTCATGCTCTTTTGTACCTTGCACCCGATTACATCATTTGCGCAGTAAGATTCTACTTGGTATGGGTAAGGGTGCCAGAATCTGGCCAATAATAAGTAACAATAACAGTGTCATCCTTGTTATAGCTCATTCAAATAAAGCAATCGGTGTCTATTCTATGATGCAAGTGTGGCTTCCGTAGGTTTGATGCAGGTTCCAACCTTGGAGATGCTAGGTCTGAATCTCCCATCTCTCAGCTCAATGTAAATCAGTTACCACTCAGTTGAAGTTGGCTGACTCCCTCAAAGGAAATCCTGCTACCACTGAGGTGTTTACTGCACTGGCCATTGAGTGACCAAAGCTTTTGCCATTCACAGGTTCTTAAACTTCCCTCAGCTTTATCGGCTTTATCATCTCCACCCCCATGGTAGCTAAACCGCTGAAGCTTGCAAACAAACAGTCATGTGTGAAATTTGTCACCCCTTGGTGGTTGTTGGTCAGTGGCTACATGGTTACCGTATTAAATGCTTTTTGACATCCCTAGTGTAGAGTGCTCTCCTGCTGACAAAGCAAACATGGCTCCTGGTGGTTGGAAGGTGTTTTTGTTTTGCCTCCTCCCCACCCCCCCAAGTGACAAGAAAAAGCGGTGATGCTGCCTGACTTTTAGCGACATGGCCATGTCCCTAAAAGCTGTGTAGCGTAGACAAAGCCTGAAGCTAAAAATGGTCCTTTTAGTGACTGAACTCCGAAAGAGAAAGTGAGATTCAAGTGCATTGTTGTGTCCTGCAGCCCACTGCCTGTGCACATTTTGTGTGTGTGGCATTTTTTTGCTTCAGATGTGGAAAAAAAGATACAATACACATTTAGAGAGGGAGAAGGCGTCTTCTTTTAATGCCATCTTTTGTGTCTCCTGCAACGTGTATATGGGAGACAGAGTAGATGCCCTAAGTGTTTTCTCCCCGCTTCCTCCAATCCCTTAAATTTTGTTTGTCCAAATTGCTGTAGCTCTGAGGATTTATGTTTTTGTTTTTAAATTGGGACACCTCCAAATGCCCTGATGCCCAGCCACGACAAATAAACAACTAGCTTACTGGGAATACTGCCTGTGTTATAAACTACCGTGCCTGAAGCTCCCAAGTTGTCTCCACAGCCCCTCAGGAGAGTGACAAAGCTAGTTCTTCCAAAATGAGTAGAGCTAGTACAAGGCAGTGAGAGATTTCCAAGAAGCCACTGCAGCTCTTGATCAGCGATTAGCAAACTTTTGTCATTTAAAAGGATTGGTAGACCGTAAGACCAGTTTTGGAACAACCGAGTCCTTGTTTCTCTGCCCTTGAAGACTGTAAAGAATGGAGGGGCCAGTGCCTACATGTGTTGGATTTTGTGGGTCGGATCCAGTTGTAGGCTGACGTTCACGAAGGTCACATCTTCAGCTGGAAGGCTGGGAAAACAGGGAAGCGGTGGCTTAGCTGGCTCATCCCCAGGCAAACTGGTTTCAACCAGGAAGAAGTCAGAGAATTCTAAGGAACTTGCCCATCACCTCAGGCAGTTGGGTATTCTGTTTCTTAGTTACCTTTTTTCCCTGGTATTAACTGGAGGAAAAAAAAAGCATTCCTCAAAATAACCCTTTCATATCTTGGGCTGAATTCTGCCATGTTAGAGCCTCGTAGATACAGATCCTCTCCACTGCAGTGTGACTGATGGCAGAATTGTACGAGATGCACCTTTTGCTGGCAGAGCTTGGAAACAGTTACATGGATTTTACACTGAACTGTGTGGCAGCATGGCCTCCTGGAGGGAGCATTAAACTCAGAGTCAGTAGACCTGTGCTCCAGTCCCAGCTCTGCCGCTGATTTTTTTTCCTCCTCCTCTGTTTCCCCCCCTGACCATTTATAAAATCATAGGCTGAGAAGGGACTCTAGCGGCCCTCCAGTACTCTGTTCTTGTAGCAGAATTAAACGTTATCTAGACCATCCCTGCCAGGTGTGTTGTAACCTGCTGTTAAAAAACTCTAACCGTAAAGATTCTGCTAACTCCCTAGATAGTTTATTCCAGTAACCAACTGCCATGACAGGAAGTTATGTCTGTCTTGTCTGTTTGGACCAAGGATGAGGAACCTTTTTTGGGTTGAGGGCCTCTGATCCACAGAAAAATCAGTCGTGGACCCCACACAAGTGGGAAGGAGGAAAAACATGTCAGACATGTACCCCCCCAACACTGAAGCAGGGGAAAAAAACCCACTCATCTCACTCCCCTTGAGCTCCAGCCCCTCGGGGAGGGAGGGGCGATGCTAAGGCTCAGGGCTTACCCCCCACCCAGGGCCACATTATCTCTTCTGGGGGCCAGTAGTTTTTGTGGGGTTGCTTAGGCCCAAACTAAGGGGTTTAGTATGTGGGTGGGAGTATCAGGGGCCAGGCTGGGGTGTGAGTGTAGAGTCTGGGTGTGACGTAGGGCGCAGGAGCGGGCTGGGAGGTGCGGGGTCTAGGAGCAGCCTGAAGATGGGGGGTAGGTCTGGGCAGGGAAGGGCAAGGGACGGGAGTGCCTACCAACTGAGCTCTTAGGTGGGGGGCACAAGTATCTCCATGTGATCCAGCGCTTGGAGGCACTGCCTCCCCACCTCTCCCATTGGCTGCGATTCCCGGATTGTGGAGTGGTTTTTTTTTTTGTTTTTTGTTTTTGGATGCCCAGCTTGCGATAAAGGGAGCTGATTTTCAGAGGGGAAAGATGTTCAGTGCGGTCTGAAAATAAGGCCCCTTAAAGGGGCCTCAAGTTGGGCAGCCAAAATCACCCAACAGCTTTGAAAAGATTTCCCCCCTACACTTCATTGAATTTAGTTTGATAATAGTTAATGGGAGGCAGAGAAGAATAGCCCTTTCTCTTATGCATTACCCTTATTAAAAATAAGTACTGCTGTCTCATCCATTTGCCCCTTGTAACTTCCAGAGGGGTCTTGTACTTTCTGGTCTGAAATGGTATCTAAGATCTACTAAATTTTGCATGCCCCCAGTTTTCTTTGCACTTATTGATATGGCTTCTCTGATGATCTGTTACGTAAGGCACTGAAAAGGGCTGTGTTTCACAACTCCATCTTGAAGATGCTGGTGCACAGGGTCTCTTCGACCCATGCTGACAGCCAGTGCATAGGACTGTGGGCTAACTGATGCGAATTTATGACTGGCAAAGATCCCAGCTGCTGCAGCTCGGCAGGAAACCACAGTTTTCTCTGAGCATTCAAGGCTGGAAGCACAGCAAGATGACTGTCCCTTTTAAACACAAAAAAACTAAACCCCCCCAAACCTAACCCGCATCCTCTTCCAAACAAAGCCAGAGGGAAAGTACCGATCCCATTTCCTGGATTGCATAACACAGACCAGTTAATCTAGAAAATGCCATATGAACTGTTTAGCCAATGGTAGGGGTTAATATGTCAAATACCTGATAACAGTGTAACCTATGAACTAGTCTAGCTCCCATATGAATGGTAGGTAGTTGGATCTGGCATCAAATAGCCAATAGTGTCGGTGCCTAGAGGAATTTTATTTTCTTCAGGGTTCTTTAGTGCTGGTTCAGGCAGTATGCATCAGTCCTCCTGCTAGCGATGGAGACATAAAAGGAAAGATGTTATAATGTCACTTCTGCCCTAAAAGGCGACAGCTGGCTGATCTTGTTCCATCAAGGCTGAGACCTATGGAACTTCCTTTGGCAACATATCCACTGATGTCAGCGAGAGTGTTACCAATGTAAATACCAAAGAAGGCAACAAAGATCTTACCCAACTAAGGAGTGTGTTGCTGGACACACGTGGGCTTCACAGGAAGTTAAAATTCCATGATGTTTAAAAACAATCCCAGCCCAAACCAAACAAGGTAGAGAGAAATCCAGCCTCCCCCATAGAAGCCACTGTCAAAAACCATTTCCTAGAAACGAGTTTAACAGATAGGATATTGCCTTTTGATCCTGTTGACCTATCAGTCAACTGGTCTGTGCTTAACTTTAAAGGATATAATAAAACATATATATAGTGGATCATCTTGTAATGGAAACAAAAACAACACCGGAACTATTCTACAGGATGTATAGTTGTCCTTTCTTTCCCCGCCAAATTACACATAAATTAAGATCAGTATCTTAAATTGAGATGCTGAGAGAAATCACTCTGAGTTCTTCATTGCAATGTCAAAGGGACTTGCTGTGATGACACAAATTAATTTTCCTACTCATCATAGTATCGGGCACAACTTTTCTCAAGCCAGTTTACCAGTGGAAATAATATGTCATGAATACAAAGCATGGGGCATGTCCTTTGCAAGATGTGCATGCCCCACATGTGCCAATATGGTCATTGTACAAAACTTGAAGACTGGACTTTTGCATGACTCACCGGTTCATTTTTGAGGGCGCATATGTAAGGTGCCACCTCTTTCCCTTCCCCCTGCTTTTAAACTTTATATATAAAATTTTTCAGACTCCAATATTAGAAAACTGGAAGATGCACAGTTATTTAATAGACTTGTGAAAATCAGAAGTTGTTACTGATTGTGGGCAAAAGAACAGTCTAGTAAATCTCAGACAAAGCTCTTGATGCATCCGAGTCCAGAAGGCTGAGGCACCTACTGTCCTACTGTTGAGTTTCCTCTAAGCCATGAGTATCAGTTACACTGAATCAGGACCTGGTTTTGCTTCCACTAATATTACTGCATAAAAGACTCACAAACTGTAATGATTTAAGGTCATTCCATCCCTGTGGAGTAGTGAAGTATCACTCCCATTTTGCAGCAAGGCACAAAGGGACTTAGGACTAGCTTCACAAAGCTGTTTAAGTGCTTAATGTGTCAGGTAGTGGGATTTACCTTAACTAGCTTTCAGTAGGAGTTTGGTGTCCAGCCTTTATGCGTGCATCTGTAAATTCCACTGGGTGCTTATTTTTGTCTTTGGGTGCCTAAATACCTTGGTGAATCTGGCCTTAAAAGACTTCTCCAAGATTATATGGGAAGTCAGTGACGGAGCCAGAAAATGAGCACTGGTGTCCTGAGTCCCAGTCTAGTGCTATAACCACGAGGCCAGCCTCCCTGTCCTCTCTCTTATGTGATGGGTACACATGCTAGTATGGAATCCAAGGACAGGGTTAAGGTTATTTAGGGGTGTAGAATTTCGAAAGGCACTTCGATGTTTGCAGACGATGGATTTGTATGTGTTTCAACAAAAGCAGCGAGGAGTCCTATGGCACCTTATAGACTAACCGAAAGGTGCCACAGGACTCCTCGCCGCTTTTGCAGATTCAGACTAACACGGCTACCCCTCTGATATGTGTTTCAAGTATCTGGGGTTTTTTTTTTTTTTTTTTTTTTTTAACATTGTGAAATTACAGGAAAAAAAAATCTGGACTGCTGCAGGGTTTTGAGGACACTGGCTATGCTCAGGTTATCCCTGCCTACTGATGTAGACCACTAGGCCCTGATTAGTTTGGATGAAGACCGCCTTCTGGGAGTTGATAAGCTGTAGCTGGTTCCGGGAGCTGTTCAGCAATCAGAACTGATAGTACAGGTCTCGAATATTCCTCCTGTGCATGTGAGAGTGTGTGGCCCTCTAAAATGCCTCTGCTCTAAGCGCTGTCTCCTAGTGGAGGTGAGGGACCCTGGGATAGAGGATACCTGTTGAAAGTATCTCTGAGGAAGACAGTGTTCCCAAAGGTCCAGGCTGCCCGCTGGGCATGATTGGTGAACACACTCTCTGCCAATGGTGTTGCACTTACCTACGTGAGTAACAATGACAGAAAATCGTGAAGGATGCCAAATGGAAACAAGTGGAACTAATCCAGGCTTGTGGCAGTTGAATAAAGTGGTGTATGAGTAAATAAGTAGTGTGCATGGGGTACTGCACAACAGTTCCCTGAACCATGAGATGGCTCAACTTTGGTACCACAGCCATTGAGTCAGGCAGGGCTCTGTTTGCAGCTGGAATCAGGCAGCTACATGAGTTCAGTGTGAAAGTGGCAAGAGAAAACAGAACATAAATTTTGCTAGGCAGCTAATAAATTGATTTCATGTCTTTATCTCTTCATCAGTTCAGTAGGCAATTAGTTCAGTGCCCGCCGAAATATTTTCTGCTTTCTGTAAACTAGTGTACTTAGTGACTCAGATCATCTCATCCGAAGAAGTGGGTTTTGCCCGCAAAAGCTCATGATACTTATATATATTTGTTAGTCTCTGAAATGCCACAGGACTACTCATTGTTTTTTCAGAGATCTACTATAAATCCTCAATAGCTCCGGAACCTACTTCTCTGAGGGACTTGTATATCTAGTGTGAACTAAGACAAACTGGGGCTACATCTAGACTGCACTCGGAAATCGAAATGAGATATGCAATTTGCACTATGCAAATTGCACATGCTATTTTGGTTTTATTTTGAAATAGGCTGTTTCGAAATTTGGCATGTCTACACGGTGCAAAATTTCAAAATAAAGCACTCTTAAAAGACATCCCTTATTCCTTGTGAAACAAGGTTTACAGTGATGCCAAAATAGTGTGTCCGTTATTTTGAAAATTATTTCGAAATAGCAGACACATTCCTTGGATGCAGCATAGCTATTTTGGGATGCCTCTGGTATCCCAAAATAGCCTTGCAGTCTAGACGTACCCTGAGAAACCCATGCATTCTACTAATAGAGATTATTTTTGCTATAGGCCAAAACTGGTCACGGCTGGGATAGTTACTGAAGTTTTTGTCTCCCACAATGCTATTTTCCGTGTATACTTGGTGTATACAAAGGGTTACCTCTCTGATCTGTTTATATACTTACTTGAATTTAATGGCATGTTTTACCTATGGATATTAGATGGTATTCTTACTTAAAAAGCTAGACTCTCAGCTTGATGACAAGGAGACAGACATCTGTCATTATTTATGATGCCCAAGTGGGTTTGGAAAAAAGTTGGAAGAGCCAGTGTAAAAGCTCCTGGAATAGGAAATGCATGTACTTTATGCAGAAAGAAAACACTTTTCACATAGCGGGAAATTGCGACTAGCGTCTCTTGTTGTAAATAAAGGCTCATTAGTTGTTGTTCTCAAACGCTGTTATGGATGATTATGTAATTATAATTATTGCTCATTAATTCTCTAAAACTCTGTTTTTAGACAATGGTGTGAGCAGAGCAGCATGACCAACCTTAACACTTCTGTTGGATTCTCTGAAATCACACTAGATTCTTCTTTGGATGATTGTATACCCTAATCTCACCGCTTTTCCGGTGTGTCATCCCGGAGGAGATATTTAATGTTTGACTGCACTATTCCTTTCCTGGAGGCTTTTAATGTAGCCTTGCATTTTTCCCACACCATATCCTTCCACCACTTCTGTGAGTTGGGAACACAGCAAGGACAGATTTGGAGTGGTACTTAAGCATGTACGTAAGGACATAAGCAAATACTTATTTACAGTTGGGCAGCTGTCATGAACTGGCATGTTTACCTGAATCAGGACTCCAGGTATGTACTAGTTTTAGCACAAACTACCTTGGTAAATTGGCATTCCCATGTCTAAAGTAGGAGACATAGTGAAGTTATCCTCTTGAATGTTCTCACAGCTTAGCACAAAACGGCTGTCTAGCACATCATGGGCATTACCACAGATCGCTCAGCACTCTGTCACCCTTATTCATTTGTTACTTCTGTTCTTGTGGTATTGACAAGCCTTTGGTCTTAAGGGGTGTGTAACTCACCCACCTAGTGTGTTCATTGTCCCATGTAGTGGCACTTACACCACTTACAGTGAGAGATAAGAACAAGGGAGCGCTACAGCCTAAGCTGAGTGCCAGCTGGCTTTATAGCTCAAACTGCAGAGGCTCCTACGCTATGCTCCAGAGGTCCCAGGTTCAAATCGGCCCAGTGGTGGCTACAGCAGCACAAGCCCAGAATGAAAAGACAGCCCCAGGCCTCAAAAGCAAACTCTTAAAAATATAAGGTAGATTTAGCAATAAATTTGCAAAATAGGTTATTCCAGAGTGTGCATACAAACTGGGAGTTGACATCCTTGCATAGCTCTGGGTGTGCGTGGACAAAGCCAGCTTGTACGTGAACTCAGCTCAGGCCAGGTCAACACAAGTGCATGCACACCGATCCATGGGCCTCTCTTAAAAGTGTGATGGTTTTGCTCGCTGCATGTGACGAGCATGAAGCTCTCTAATGCATCCTGTATCAAAGCCAAGAACTTGTAGAGGAAACTTACTTTCAAGGCCTAGGAGTGTAGGTCTCTATGTACAAATATCCTATTCTAATCCAGCTAGAGACAGCATTGTTATAGTCAACAGGCTCCCTGGGGAGGGGGGAGGGTCTCATTTGAATTAAAGTTGGGGCTTCTCTTAAAACAATGGGTAATGTGACACCAAAATGTTAACACGCTCTCTCTCTTCTCTTCCAACGGGATATTAGATCCCTTCTAACTCAAAGATTTTTCCAAACATATAGGAAGTAAGACTTCATGTGGGTCGCCTGATGGGGGCTAACTTCACCCTCAGTGGGAAATTCTGATTGAGGCTTTATAGAAACCCTTCTGCACATATGTTGCTACTTCAGTTTGGGAGAGATGGTTGATGGAGAAAGATAGGATTTTCCCTCTCACCCTTTACAAGACGTATGTGTTTCTTCCTTAGTGCTTTAATATCCTACCAGCCAGGAAAAAAGTTGCTATTTATAAATATTTCTGGTAAAACGGTATATACTTTCCCATGTTTCAGTCACTCGTTTTCTGTACCCAGAAATCTATCCAAGTCGAATCAGCTCACTCTCTCTCTTATGAGCAGAAAGAGGTCCAAAACAATTAAAATTGATTTTTTTAATGTAAGCACAACGTATTATTGACTGTGTCCATATTCGCATTACCTCATGGAGACTGTGTGCAGTGTGGTGATGGTATAGTGTACTTAACTGAGCCTTAGAGAAGATGTCAGACTCTTTCAGTGTAGTAGATAACCATTTTAAAAGGCGCACAACCCATCTACTGGCTGAGAAACACAAAGGAAGGTAAGTAATTCAATGTTAGTATAAGGCAGAAGAAACACAAGTGAGATGAAAATTTTTCAAACTGTGCGTTACTCTCTGCACCAGCGAAAAGTACACTCTGTACGGGACAGTCGATAGTTTATAGAATTAAAAACACCAAAATGGGATTCATGCCTGCTCTAACAACATCGGCGTACAGGTGAGCGGATGTTGCCTCAAAGCATATAAGTATATGCTCACTTCCCGCTCAAGTTAAGCACCCAATTAGCATTTTGCTGATAGGAATTAGGCTATTCAGATGCTTAAATTCAAGCCTGTGCTTAAGTGCTGGGCTGACTAGGGCTTGATGTGTTAGATACAAACCATTGCACAATTAATCAGTTAATTACATTACCCCCAAATTGCATTGAAAGCATAATAATGTCCTTTTAAAATCAGCCCCTCAAAAAGATAGGAAATGTTAGTATTAAGGGTAGCTTGTGTAACCTTCACTTAGCCTGCTTGTGCATATGCTTTAGGATAGCCTACAGTTACATGATTATACACTGCTTTTTCTTCTGGACCTCATTCATTGCCCAGGATTGATGGAGCTCCCTTAATTTGATATTTTGTTTTCTCTTTGTTCAGTGTGTGGGGTCTCGGGCCTTATTTAATGCATGCCAGGGATTCAACAAAGTTAGAGGTCCAGGGCCTTCCCTGGGCCACTACAAATTTGTGATCCCAGTCTCTCCAGTGGGAAGGAGATGGAAGGAGGGATAGGTCCTGTCCAGTCTCCTCTTCTCCATTTCTGAGGACCAGGTCTGGCTGAGAAGTGACAATTGAAGCTGCTAGTGACCATCACTGCTTGGCGCTGGAGTGGAGACTCCTCCTGGCACTTCTGCCTGTGGGACTGTCTGCACCCAGCTCTCCTCTTCTCAGCACCCTAGACAGCCATCTCCTCACAGTACCTCCCCCACCTCTTCCACTGCCAGATTTGCTCCAGGAAAGAGGAAGAGGTTCAGCCAAGGTCACCCTTGTGGCGATGCAAAATGGGGAGCCCCAGACATGCACCTATTGCCTCCTTCCTAGTTTCTTTGCCCGGCCACTCTGTCTCCCTCCAGCTCCTCCTCTGATCTCAGTCTCCCCTCATCTACTGGCTCCTAGTCACCTCACATTCCATCCCTGGCTCCCAGACCTAATTTCCATGCCCTGACTGTCCCAGTGTGTCTCTTTGCCCATCTTCTAGTCCTAGTCACCTCCCAGTCTTCAGCCTAACCTCCTGCTCTCGCCCAACCTCTCGCCACTTTCCCAATAGGCTCTTATCCCTTCTGCCTTTGTCAGATGCCTTCCTCTTCCACACTTGCCGGGCATAAGCAGCGAGGTCACGGAGCACGGAGGAAAGAAGGGCTCCGTGGTCTTGGTTCTGGTTCCCAGGCCCATTCTGCCTGGGAGCAGCCATTGCAGGGAAAGTCTGGCTTAACTCTGTATCCCTGGGTTGGAGGAAGCCTTCTCAGTCATTCTGTAGGTAAGGTTCACGTTCCTGGTTACTACTAGGAGCTGCGAAAGACTCAAGCACCCTCAGCGAAGATGCAAGCTAAAGCAATTTTTGGTCTTCACATCAAAAGTCTCTACTGAGCATGTGCAAACTCTGCTTCCTTTCCCCCTCCCTGCCCCCGAGACTTTTAACTTAGCCAAATTTGGACAGATTTTTACGGGAAAAGACACCTCCCTGATACGCAGCACCCTCTTCCCCTGCCAAATTCCATGTCCTTGCTCCAAATCATGGGGCACTGGAGCATTTCAAAGAAAAGGTTGCCAGAATTATTTTAACATTGCAAAAGAACATATTTTTCCCCTAGCCGCCTTGGAAATGAACCCTTTTCGCTGATCTTTCCTCCCCAAAATTCAGCCTGAGGCAGATGCATGGCATGGACAACTTCAGCTCAAGTTTGGCAAAGTTTATAAGGAACTAAAAACAGGGACCTTATCATGAGAAGTTGATGCAACCAGTGATAAGTGCTGGCTTGTAAATAACTTTAGACCACTCCATAGCCAAAGGAAAGAGAATATTACACAGAAATGACTTACGCCAGGCCTGAGTTTGGCTCAGTGCGGGATGTTTTGTGTATGTGAGAACTGGATTTGGCCCTAGAGCATGACTTCGCATTTAGGCAGAAATCTTTCTGAGTACATTGGTTTGAGTTTCCCAGAAGGTATTTCCAGATCTTTTAGAGAACAGGCCTGTCTAAGATAGCATAAGAGGAGCTGAAAAAGAAATTACCTTTGTGAGCTTGGAGTTGGATATGTAAATAGCAGGAAAGTGGCAGTGTTCCTTCCAGGTGAAATTCCGGTCGTTCATCTCCACTATTTTCCCTGTCGATTTCTAGTGAATATTTGGTGATTGCATTGCATGCCGCTGTTTGTATAGCGCTTACATGGTTGTAGTGCTCCAAGGATTCAATCCATATCAGGGCCTCGTTGGGCTAGTGTGCACAGACTCTGCCACTCTGGAGTGCTTGTTGGCCCTGATGGTGGCAGCAGATCCGTGCATGGATGGTAGCAATAGAAAACAACAGATGCAGCAGAGAGACGATGGTAATTAATATGCAGGAACTTTTATTTGCACAAATTGCTACCGCTCTGCCTTCCTGAGCAATGCTGAGCCTTCTGGGAGAACATGGGAGGTGGAATGTAAATGGATTTCCAGTTTTCTCAGTTTCTTCATCTGTTTGTAATTATTGCGTCTCTACAGTAGTCTGAAAGTCTCAGATTTTTGGACCAATCGTCCAAACCTATAGTTTTTACTTCTCTGAGTAGTCTGTTAAAAGTTAATGGGACTATTTGCATGCCACTTCATGGGTACAATATTTAAAAAATATGTACAGTTTGGACCCAGAAGCAATAGAAAGTGAGAAAATGATTGTTTTCGCTTTAAAATCAGCAAGTGCTTCTTTTGCTGATAAAGATTTAGATTTCCATGTGTAGAATCATAACCCCGCCATCTCCCCTTAAAAGGGGAGAGGGGAAATGTATGGATTAATAGCAAATCTTCTCTATTTGGGAATATTTATGGTAGGGTTTTGCTTTTGTCTGCCTTTTTTGTGGATTATGGCTGGCATGGCGCGAAAAGAAACATGAGGCAGAAGCTTTTTAGTCTGAACACTGCGTCAAAAAATATCCAGAAATTGCAAGTTGCTACACAGATGTATAGATTTAATGAGACTATGTAATGCCAGTTTTTATGCTAAAGAATCTGACACATATGCTGCTGAAATAAGTTAATACTCTGAGAGCTATTTTATATCTTTTTCCATTGCCATCTGTCACTGCCTACATAATAATACAGGTGAAAGCATAACATTTCTAGATTTCTTTCTAATGGATATTCATTTAAATACTTACCCAGTTTAATATCTGGCTTGTCTTATGTTGTTGGAATATGGGCCCAATTCTGCAGACATAAGTAATCCTTGCACAATGGGATTTCCATCATGGGCAAGAATTCCCTGTGTTCATTGGTCCCTCTAACTTTTTTCATCCATGTGCAGAATAAATGTTCTACTATGCACCAAGGTATGGGTAGATGTGCATCACCAGTAGAAATGCATGCTATTGGTGGCTGCCTGAGCGCACAACTTACTGGGAACAGTACCTGTGTGTGTATAAGAATTTTCAGAATGAGACTCAGTGGGTTTGATTCTCGTTTCACTGAGCCAGTTTTACCTCTGTGCAGAATAACGGGTTAGCTCCTCAGCTGGTGTAAATGATCCTCTGGAGTAACACTGACTTACAGCAGCGAATACTTTGTCATGGAATAGTTATAAATGAGATCACAACCTGGGGCTCATAAATTGAGTTCAATGGACTACAGGGTGGAACTCTCTTAACTGGAATTCTCTGATCCCGCAACATCCATGGTCCAGCATGGATGTTGCAGGACAATAGAGTCCTCACTGTGGGACTGGTAGGGCAGTGGGCTGTCCTGTGGAACTGCACCACAGAGTTGAGAGACTCAGCATGTGGCTGCCTGGCGGGGCTGAGAGCCACGTGCTGGGGCTCCGTGACCCGCCAGGCTGGCAGGAAGTGAGAAGCTGGCTGGGAGGCCAGTGGTCTGGGTGTGGCATACGGCAGTGGCTGCCTGGTGGGTCGCGGAGCCCTAGTGCCTGGCTGCCCGGCAGGGTCTGCAGGGCAGTGGGAATGGCAGGAGGTAGGGATCTGGCCAGGACACCAGCGGGCCGGGCTATGTGGGCCAGTGCAGAGGTCCAGAAATTACCTCCCCTGGTCTGGCAAAATCCCTCATTCGGGACCAGTCAGGTCCCGAGAGTGTTGGACCAGGGAGGTTCAGCCTGTAGTTACTTCAGATTTCCATTGCTAAGAGATTTATCCTGCAGTAGAAAAGAGTTGGGCTCGATGAGCTAAGAGGACCTAATTTCTGATGTAAATGGATAGAAATATCTGAAGTTACTTTTAAAACTGTGATAAAGGGTAAAAGCATGTAAACTATAATATTCTTGCTTTGTCCTTTGAGTTTGCCAAAGCAAGACAATTCAGGTCCAGCTTGTGTTACTTTTACTCAGGTTCAGCAGTGATACTTCTGTGACTAGTCCCTCTTGATAAGTGAGTGAGGGTTTGGTCTTTGGTAGAAGAATTAGTTCTTCGGTAGTTACACTCCCTCCTTGACACATTACATTGTTCTGCCTGTGTGTTATCAGGATCTCAGAAAATAAGTGGATCTCTCTGCTCCCAAGAGTCCAGCACGCTGACCTTCATTGACTGTCAGTAATGAACAAAATGAGAGGGAAAAACACATTTTTTAATTGTGTCAAATGAAACCGGTCTCTTAAAGCACAACTTCTAGTCAGAATGCTGCCTATTGTAAAAAAATACCCCGATTTAACTGAGCATGGAATTTTTTTTTCCTACAAGAACTGAGTAGACGACCCAGCCACCTCATGATATTGGCACCAAATGAAGGAGGACAATTCAGAATGATCTTATTGGTGGCTTGATACATTAATGGTACAATCATTCAAGGATTTTCAACGGCCCACTCAAATTGGTGTCAAGAGATCACATTGTGAATTATTAGTATGCTCGTATTTTGGCATATAGCTGTCCAGATCCGCAGCTGGTGGAAATTTTTCGTGCAGTAGTTCCATTAATGTCACTTGAGCACTCCTGATTTACACCAGCTCAGGACCTAGCCCATGGTTTTCAATCCAACTTGGTGCATGAAATGAGAAGTTGACAAGATGCAGGAAAAGTATTGATTAAAATCAGCGGAATGAAAATGTAAAGTTCCTTTTCACAGCTTATAGATGAAGGAATACTGTGTGTGTGTGTGTGTGTGTGTGTGTATATATTTATTTATTTTTTGGTTGTGTCAGGTGCTTCTCCTACAATTTTCCGTGGGTGGATGACTCATTGGAGGTGTGTCCTGTTGGGGAGAAGTGCCTTTGCTGTGTCATTTATAGTTATTTCCTAGAAGAGGACGCAGAGAGGTCAAGTTGTATTAAGAGTGCTTAGTTTCGTAATTAAAAACAAAGAAAGCTTGTTTCCATGGGCTGAGATTACATGAATAGCCCAAAGGGTGTAACTTACACGTATTAAAATTGTTAGTTGTAAATGTACACAATTGTAGGCACAAAAAATATACTGCTACTGCTTAAGCACCTGATATAGAGCATATTAAAGACAATGGGTGACTTTTTAGACACTTTACTTGTCTTTGGATCACTTTTTGTGTTGATGTTTTTAAGATTTAGTGCACTTCCCTGGTGGAAAGGACTCTTTATAAGTGAAACCTTATTATTCATGTCAGTCTTATGCTTTGCGTGTTTCAGAAAGCATTTAGGAAGTTGCACAATCTTTGAGAAGTAGAGGTGATAAGTGAAACTGAGGTTTTGGTAACTGGCTATATTGGGATCATCAATAAATATATAACATAGTCGGTAAGCATTTCCATTACACATTTCTAAATTTTGGAATATGTAAAATTCACAGTGAGATTTTAAAAAAGTTGCTTGGGAATAAATGGAGGCAGACATGCCGGAGGTCAATGAATAAGTACTATTTATGCTCCTTATTAAATTTCAGGAACCAATTTTTTTTTTAATAAACATTGGAGTTGTTAATATTAGACCAATACTGTGAGATTGGAGAAAAATCACTATAAATATTCTGCCCGGTTCTCTGATGTCAATCAGGATTAACTCTATCAAAGTAAGCAGCTTCAGGGGGTAGCCGAGTTAGTCTGTTACAGAAAAAACAATAAATGGTCTGGTAGCACTTTATAGTCTAACGAAACATGTAGATGGTATCATGAGTTTTCATGGGCACAGCCCACTTTTTCAGATGACCGATCATCTGAGTACTTTCTACACTACAGAAAAGAGTGATCCTCCAGAGGTCGATCTTCTAGTATTTGATTTAGCAAGTCCAATGTAGACCCCTAAATCAAACGCTGAGGGCAGCCCCACCGGGCATCTCGTATTCCTCCATCTGCGCGGAATAAGGGAAGCCAGCAGGAGCATGTGCTCCATTGGACACCCACAGTGTGGATGGGGATTTAAGGTACATAGACTCCTGATACGCAATGAATGTAGCTGGAGTTGTGTATCTTAGGTGGACCTTCCTCTTCAGTGTAGACCAGGCCTGTAGGACTACTCACTGAGTAAAGCACTACTCACAGTGAGTAATTTGTGCTACTCACAGTGCTACTCAGTGTCAGAATTTGGCCCCAATTCAGGAATGGCATTTCATCTCAATATTGAACTTGTTGGGGAGCATTCTGACTAAACCCCACAAAATCTCACTATTATAACTTTTTTTCAGAAGGAATATTTGTATAAGCTTATGTTGACCATTGTTTTATACCATTGGCTTCACTACCACTCTCCCTATCCTTTGTGCAATGCACTAGACAGCCAAAGTGGGAGAAAGAGAGGTGTTAAAAACGGTGCAGTCCAAACCCTAAGATGTCAGCGCTGCAGGGAAACCAGTTTAAACCAACTGGTTTGAATAGAACTGTAAATGAAACTAGCCTCTCTCGCAGACCTGAAGTATGTGGCCCCATCATACTTCTATTTGAATTCAACACAACCTTGGCCATTGATTTTTATAAGGCGCAGGATTAAGCCTGTGACTCTTCAATGTCCTGATAAAATATTGATAGAAATGTAGCCGTGTTTGTCTGGTGTAGCTGAAACAAAATACAGGACTA
>JANRFK010006693.1:5705283-5727319 GCA_030068395.1 Apalone spinifera
TCAGAACGTCATCAAGTCCAGCCCCCTGCTCTAGGCAGGACCAATCCCAACTAAGTGAACCCGGCTAGGGCTTGGCCAAGCTGAGACTTAAACACCTCCAGGGATGGAGACTCCACTACCTCCCTAGGCAACCCATTCCAGTGCTTCACTACCCTCCTAGTGAAATAGTTTTTCCTAATATCCAGCCTGGACCTCTCCCACCACAACTTGAGACCATTGTTCCTTGATCTGTCACTACTGACAACAGCCTTTCTCCATCCTCTTGGGAACTCCTCTGCAGGAAGTTGAAGGCTGCTATCAAATCCCCTCTCATTCTTCGCTTCTGCAGACTAAACAGACCTAACTCCCTCAGCCTCTCCTCATAAATCATATGCTCCAGCCCCCTAATCATTTTGGTTTCATGTTGTTCCTACTGGACAGGGATAAAGGGTAACTTTGTGGCTGAGATGGAGTATTTGGGGTCAGGAGAGCACGTTCCACTCCTTACTCTGCCACAGACTTCCTGTCATAATACGGGACTGGAGCCTTAGCCCTTTAATTCCCAAAGCAAGGACCATGCAGTGAACTGAAACCATCCTGTGGGATCTGGAGCAAGTCAGCTAATGTCTTTGCACCTTGGTTTCTTCATCTCTAAAATGGGGATATTGCACTGCTTTGCCTTAACAGGCGTGGGGAACTTTTTTTGGGTTGGGGGCTGCTGACCCACAGAACAATCAGTTGGGATGGACGGGCAGATGGACACGCACACATGACTGAGAAGGAGAATGGGTGATAGAAGAGGGATCACTTGATTCCCTGTTTCTGTTCATTCCCTCTGGTGCATCTAGTGTTGGCCACTGTGACACCGGGCTAGATGGGCCTTCAGTCTGACCCAGTATGGCCGTTCTTACATTTTTTGATAGCTCAGGGTGCTGGTAAGAAAAAATGGAGGAAGTTTTTACTCTTCAGTTCTACTCTAACCTTAGTCTTCAGTGGCTGAAATGTACCCTAGATGGGCTATGGGACAGCCACTAACTGAGAGAGACCAGATGCGGGAGGTAATACGTTTTATTGGCCAAATTCTGTCGGTGAGAGATGAGCTTTTGAGCTACCCAGAGTTCTTTGAGCATTCAGGTTCTGACTGACCTATGTCTGATCTGTGAATAGACAGAGAAACTCTGGGGCATTCATTACCACAGCTTTCGCTCACAGGGCAATATTTTCAAATGTGGTGCCTGAGGTGAAGGACCCAAATTCACGATGAAAGACCTCAAAACAGGGCTTGATTTCCTCGCCCCCACCCCAGTTCTCATTGCCTTCAGTGGAATTTGGATTCCACCTTAGCGGTCTGAAGCACAGCCTGGCTGAGGTGAATGAAAGACTCCCAGGCTGTGTGTCGGGTTGCCACAGCGTACGCAGACAAACATCACAGACCATGGGATGCCCCTATCCCACTTGTGTTTTGGTTTGCAGTTCGTGTATACAAGTGGTAGAATAGTTTTCATTCAAGGCCCACTTGCCTTGCAAGCAGAAAAGCAACAGCTTATTGTAAGTCTTCCCACTGTCCTGAAACAGGTCTTTGCAAGAACTATGATGTGGGAATTATCGTTGCACCATGTGTACTCTGCTTCATTAAACTAATTTATTTTGAACATGTTTACCTGTAAGGAGAGCTCGTTTTACTGAACTGCCGATGTAGCTTTTTCTCTATCTGGAAGACTGCTGTATATAGTTGGTTTTGCAAGTGCTAGTGTAACCCACACACCAAGTGTGGTTCACTGTCCCATTTAGTGGCATTTAGACTACTTACGGTGAGCGATAAGAACAAGGGAGCTCTACAGCATAAACTGAGAGTCCGCTGGTTTTATAGGTGAAGTTGTAGCAGCTCTTGCACTAAGCTCTAGAGGTCCCCGGTTCAAATCCGCCCAATAGTGGTTACATTAGAACAAGCTATAAGGGAGGATGTGTAATGTTAACTGCTCATTCACAGTGACACACCCCTTGCATTCAGTGGTTCCATGAAAGGAAGAAAGATTTTTGCAATAAAACGCTGAAAAATGTGGAGTCAGTTCCTTGTTCTTTCACAGAATCTCTGGGTCACCTTGGGCAAGTCACTTAATTTCTCTGTGCCCTCGTTTCCCATCTGCAAAACGGGAATAAACATGCTTCCTTTCTCTCCTCTTTTTTCGTCTCTTTCTAGAATAGATTGTGTGAGGTGCTGTACATGCACAGAAAGACAATGCTCTGTCCCGTGAGACTATATAGTCGGGCACTGATCATGTCCTAAGGGCTTCTAGACACTGCTGCCATCAAATCATAATACTGCTCAATGGTCACAGTGTTAGTTAATTGGAATGAGGAAAAGACTGATTTTGTTTTTGTTTTTGAATATTTTCAGCAAATTCAGTAAAGCTAGAAATGCAAAGTGATGAGGAGTCTGACAGGAAACCCCTGAGCTGCGAAGATGAGATCAGGGGTCATGATGAAGGAAGCAGCTTGGAAGAACCCCTCACTGAGAACCACGAGATGGCGGATAGCAGAAAGATCCAGGAGCTGTCAGGCGAGGGAGGAATCCGGCTTCCGAATGGTAAACTGAAATGTGACGTCTGTGGCATGGTTTGCATTGGGCCCAATGTGCTTATGGTACATAAAAGGAGCCACACTGGTAAGCAGCTGAAAGAAAAACGGGTGACTGCCTGTGGCATCTGATGTTGTTATTACCTGACAACTATTCTCTTCCCTTTCTACTCACGGGTGACACTAGGAGCGGTGGGGAGTGGAGGGGAATGGGATGGATTTTGCTTTTTCAAAATTTCTGGTGGCGCTCTATTGTGGCCATGTCAAAAGCTTCTCTGTATCATGCCAAGCACTGAAATATTGGCAGAGGAAAAGCACTACAGTGGAACCTCTCTAGTCCAGAACTCTCTGGTCCGGAAACATCTGTTGTCCAGAAAGATTTCAGTTAGCTGGATGCCCACTTTTCATGGCTGTGGCCAAGTTTCCTGTGGCCCCGTAAAGTTTGTTGACAGCTGCCAGTCCTAGCTCTCAGTGTTCTGTGCTGTTATTAGCTCTAATTTAGCCCCAAATGCCCATTAACAGCCCAGGAAGTCTTGATAATGCTCCTAGGCAATATCGAACTCCTGTCACCCAGAAAATTCTCTTGTTTGGAACCAAGGGTGCCAGACTAGAGAGGTTCAACCTATACTTAGAGAACTGAAATCTTGATTGACAATTTGACATTCCACTACCATAATGGTCATCAGCAACCGAGTAGAGAGCCACTTTTTATTTAGACAACTCCACAGCTGGGTGATTTGGTTGCCAAACCCTTTGGTAACCCGCATTTAAACCCCCACTTTTGCCTTCTACTGTGCAGAGCAGCGTCACTGTTGGGGGGCTGTGGAGCTAAGGGTTGCGTAACACAGCTGTTTTTGTAAAGCCCTGAGCACTTCCAGGCTACATTCCAGCTCTTTGCCTCTGAGCAGAGAGGCTGAGAGGCGCTGCTCCGTGCAGATGATTTTGAGCCTCTAGAAACGACTGTTCCTGTTGCTGTGTCGCTGGCATGCTAGCTGGCCTGTTGGTTTATTTTGAGATGCTGCTGCTTCACTGTCCACAATGGCCTTTCCGTAGAAGGGAGGATTTGCTTGGGTGTCCACATCCTGGTCTTTACCGGCAAGAAGCAAATGGTTAAAAGTACGACAGCCTGGCTAGTGGTCCAACCAACGTGCTGCCATTTCACTGGAAGTCATGAATGGGCTAGACCGAGCGCTTTCCTTGCCTGCATGGGGCTGCACGGCTCTTGAGGGCATGCTGGGAAGGAACGGTGCTCCAAAGGCACCTCCCCTTTTCCACTCGTAAGGGCAGAGCAGTCAGTATCCAGCCCCTTCCATGGTGCAGCTTGGTCCCCCACCCCGCTGCCTCCAGCCACCTCGGCTAGACCCTGATGCCAAACAGCTTACAGTTGTCCTCCTGCTTGGCCTACTGCTAAGGCAAAGCTATGACTCACCCGGGGGAAAAGGAGGTTGCAAGATAGCCCCTTACTCCTTTGCATGGGCTGCTCTAGAAACAGGAGAGCAGCCTCCTCCTTTCTTACTGGATGGGTCCATTCTGCCCCACACCAGACACCAGCTATTGCAGATGGACAGAGATGGAGGAGAGAAGTAATCTGTGACAGGCATAGAAGGGGTGTAGATTTTTGCTCCCCACTCTGGGGAACCAGGAATGCTCAGTTCGGTGCCTGGTTTGTTCCTGTGACCATAATTTCACGATGCCTGCGATTCAGGGGCATGTGGTAACCCCGCAATGGAGCCCCTAATGCGACTGAGGGAGGCACCAGCCCTATGGAATTCTGCACTTTTTAAGGCCTGGATTGTCCAGGGAAAGGGCATATGGGATGGGGTGTGACACATGGAGCAATTTCACCTGTGCTGCAGCCTCCCAGCTTAACTCCTAGCAACCCCAAGCTAATTTATTTTCCTCCTCCTTCCATCTTTTTTTTTTTTCCAGAACTTTCATGCTCCATGCTATTAGGGTTGTAATAGTGTAGCAAAAGCTTACAGGTAGGGTTGCCAGATGTCCGGTTTTGAACTGGACAGTCCAGTATTTGAGCTTTCTGTTCAGGAAACAAATTGAGAAAATATAAATGAGAAAATAGAAATGTCCGGTATTTTCTAAATAAGATGTAATTTAGATTGTGATGTAATGTCAAGTGTCTGGTATTTTTGTTGAAACCATCTGGCAACCCTACTTATAGGTTAATACTAAAGACTACATGCATTTCCCCCTCCCCGCCCCCCCCCGTCACCCCCTCCCACATGCATACTTACGAGTAAATATTTTAGCAGGCTGGCTAGCAGTCCGGCTCGGTCCTGGCTTGAAACAGGTCCGGGATTTACCCCCTCTGTGGCACTGCATTTAAAGTGTATTAGGAGCCAGATGGTCAGGCAGCCCAGCTCAGTTCTGGCTCATACTGGGTCCGGAATCTCAGACCCCCACTTGACAGGGACTGCTGTCAACCCACGATATTGCCTCTTTATCAGAGGTAGCAGCACAGGGTGACAGGCAGCTGCTCTGCAAGGGGAACTGCTTTTTAAACTGGCTCCCCTTGCAGTCCAGGTCCCACCTGGCACCCTGCACTGCTGCCTCTGATACAGAGGCAGCAGCGCAGAATGGCAGGGGGCTCCTCAGGAGTGAGGCTGGAGCACACTGGCTGCCAGCCCCAGCCCCAGGGACTATAGACTAGCTGACTAACAGATAAGAATGCTTGAGGTTACTTGACTATTCAATTAACCGATACTTAACATCCCTATTGCACACAGGGCAGGCTTGTAGCAGATTCGTTCTGAGCGTTTTGTGTTACTGCAGTTGTTAGATAATCAGGTAATATTGTCATTGGATACTCCAGGCATTCGTGTTTGGTGGGATTGAGGGGAGTAGGGACAAGACTCAATTTGTCTACAGAAATAACAAGGAGTTCTATTGTTTTAAATATGAAATTGTAATGCCTCTAGGCTTGTCCATTTACGGGGATGAACAACAACCAAAAAACCCTCCTATCTTCCCTCTTTCAGTAGAGCTGATGCCATACATTGGTGTACATTGATGCTCTTCTGTAGCCATGCTGCAGTCTCAGTGAGGTTTGTGAGTCCCTTACACACACTGAATAGTATCTTAAATCCATCACCATGACACTTTGGCTTTGTCTGCAGTGAATGGAAGATGGCTGCTGCCGCGATTGATCTTACAGAGTTCGATTTAGCGAATTTAGTTAAGATTTGCTAAATCAAACTCCGAGGGCATCCTGCTGGCATCCTTACTCCTGCTTATGTAATTGGAGTTGCGTACCTTAAGCCAAGCTTCCAGGTCTAGTGTAGGCCTGGGTTTAGCACTTATCTAGCAGGTTTCATCAATAGATTTCCAAGTGCTTTTCACAGGAGATCAGTATCATTATCCCCATATACAGTTGGATAAACCAAGTTGTGGAGTGGTGAAGTGACTTGCCAAGTGACCCAGCGGAGAGCCAGAAATAGAACCCAGTTTCCTGAGTCCCAGTGCAGTGTTCTATCCACTAGGCCATACTGCCTCCTTTCAGTGCAATTTCGCATATTGCAAGATACTACTATTCAGCGTGGATGAGGGTATCCCAATCTAGCCCACCTTTGTTAATCCACTTTTCACATTGGCAAAATACTGCATTTTCTGCTGATCTCTCCAGGAAACTCTCAAGCATTTGGTTTCACCCAGTCTCTGTGTTAGTACTCCAATGCATATTTGATGTATCAGGGAAGAAATTTTCCAAACCCTACTGTCATATTCACAGCTTTGCAGATGCACACATAGAACTGACCAACTAAAAAGGCTGTTTAACATTTTCTTCTACACAGGGACAAGGCTGTTTTAGCACAATCGATTTGGGGCCGGGGGAACCAGTTGTGCTATGTAGTATTTGAGACATTCATGTTTAATTTGGTTACCCCACAAATTTAAATAGATGGCCTTATTATCTGGTTAGTGTTAACATCACTAGACTGTGAAATATTTTCATAGAAAGGCTTAATTTGATTTAATGCCTAGACTACTTGCGTCTATTGCCTCTTGCACCACGATATTCTTTGGCATTGGCTAAATGGAGCGAAAGTTCTAGGGCTAGATTTTTTCAAAAGAATTTGACATCATCTATTTAGGCACCTTAAAAAATGGTCAGATTTTAAGAATTGCTCGGTTCCCATTTACTGCATAAATGAAAGAGGCTGGTTTTCTAAAATTATTCTGTTCCCCGCAGCTCTTATTGATAACAGTGAGAATTGGTGAGTTTTGTTTTGCTTTTAATTTGCTTTTTCATTTTAAGAATTAATCACGTGCTGAGTTCTTTTAAAAATCTGGCCACAAATGTGGAGTCTTAAAGGTACTTTTTGAAATTTTTTTTCCTATACTTTAATTAAAGCAACCCAAAACAACTTTATGTGGAGGATGAAAAGTAATATTATCATTAATGCTAAGCTTAACCTATTGGAGCCCGGGAATGACTAAGAAATAACAAATAAAATTGTTATTGCTAAACCCAGGGTTGTGAGTTCAATCCTTGTGAAGGCCATTTAGGGATTTGGGGCAAAAATTTGTCGGGTGGTACTTGGTCCTGCTGTGAAGGCAGGGGACTGGACTAGATGACCTTCAAGGTCCCTTCCGGTTCTAGGAGATAGGCAATCTCCATTATATATTTATATTTAAAATCCCTCCTCCAGAGGTGGAATTATCTAAGATAAAGTCAAGTAAATCCCTTAATTTCTTTATTCCTGCATTTGTTTTGTAGTTAACCACTGTTGTAAAATGCTGATTAGCCTCCCTACTTAACTAGCTAATGGTCTAGATGTTTATTTCTTGCATTATATTCCAAGAAAACGAGAGGGACTTAAAACAACATGTTTGGAAATGGAATCTGTTCTCCTTCTATCGATACAAACAGGGCCAACCAACAACATTTTGGCACCTGAGGCGGAGAGCTCAAATGATGCCCCCTCGCTTGGGCCAAAACTTTGAAAGGTCTCAATTCTGCCTTCTTCCTGTTCTACTCCTCTCAAGGCACTCCGCCATCTCTGTGCATCTAGAGCAGAGAGAATACATATGCACCAGCAGCAGACATAATTTTCTACACTCTGGGTCCTAGTGGCACAGCCCCTCCCTCCAAACACACACACAGTCTGGCACCTGAAGCAGCAGCCTCAGCTCACCTTATGGTAAGGCCAGCCCTGGATCCAAATAACAACTGATGGTTCCGTTTTTGCTATTGATGGGGTAGCAATAACGCTACCATTTCGTCTGTGCTCCCAGAGCAGTTGAGGCAACTAGTGCACCCTTGGCAATGGTTTTTCCTGTACTTTAATTAAAACATCCCGAAGTAACTTTGTGGAGGATGAAAATGAATATTATTGTTAATGCTAAACTAACAGTTTTTTCAAACCTCCTGGGCAGAGTCTGAGGCGGCGAAGAGGGCTGTTCTGTAAGTCTCCCTCTTTCAGTGCCTAACACATTCATTGAGCAGCAGACAGTTGTCAAAATCAGAATCCCTTCATTTCTACGGGCGAGACTTTGATGCCTTGAGTCAGTTTGATCCTGAGTCTTATTTACACCAGGGCTGATTTCTACCATCCGACTAGGGAAAAGGAGTCTTAAAGGCAGGTGTGAAATAATGCCATGAATGTTCACTTCAATTAATTTTAATTAATCTAATTAATTATCACGCACCACTGTAACATTGTAAAAAGGGCCTTTGTGCAAATGAGAACGGAACCCATTTCTGTCGTTTGCAAGCCGTTCTGTTGATTACAGTGAGACAGATTACAAAGAGAAGTGCTGCTCATTGTTGACAGAGGAGTTAGGATCTAGCCCTAAATTGGGCTCAGTGTATACAAGTATAGGTTGAACTTCTCTAATTTGGCACTCTCCAGTCCAGTAACCTCCATGGTCCGGCATGATTTTAGTTACCGAGATGTCCACTTTTCATGCATGTGGCCAAGTTTCCTGCAGTCCCATAAAGTTTGTTTACAGCCATCCACCCTGGCTCTGTGTCTGTGCTGTTGTTTAGCTCTAATTTACCCATAAATGTTCTCTAACAGCCTAATAAGCAGTGGAAGTGTTGGTAATGCTGCTAGACAATATTGACCTCCCACAGTCCGGAAAGTTATCCAGTTTGGAACTGGTCAGGTCCCAAGGGTGCCGGACTAGAGAAGTTCAACTGGTATAATATGTTTGGAAAGCTATACAACAGGCATTTGGTACTGCAATGTCTCCACTTCATCCATTTTAAAATCTCCAGAATGTAAGAAGCTTTTTTTAAAAAGCAAGTGGCTGTTCTGTGCAGGATGCAGTTTTTATTGAATTTGGAGGAATCTTATTTTACCTGCTAGTGTCCTACCTTCTTACTGAGGACTACTCCATATTATCTTCAATACTTTGAAAGCCAGTGTGCCTGGAGTCTCCCCTAAATGCGGCCAATAAGGTTTGGATACCTCTGGGTCCTCAGTTACTGAGAGTAACACAGTTGTACTTCACAGTGGGATGAAACGCAACAGAGGCTAACTCATACTGAAACTTCTGTGCACCACTTCCGTGCTGAAATGATTAGGGAGAATGACTGACTGTGTACGTGGAAGCAGTCCTGTTAAGCAGAAAAGGAGCTGGCGTTGCTTCTTGAGAACATTACAACTATTTTTTATGGTGTAAAATGCAGAAAACATTCATAGGAAATTGATCAGCACATCACCCTGGTTTCAGAATGTTACTTCAGATGATCAGCAGTATTAATTTGTGCTATTGTAAAATTTGTAGCCACGGGGCTGTATATCGGGGTGGCCAAACTTTCTGACCCTCCAAGCTGCATATGATGATCTTCAGGCATTTGAGAACCAGGGTGCACCTGCCAGAGCTTGGGGCCCTGCTCCTGGGGAAGCCCTGTGCTCCAGGAGATGAGCCCTCCCTCCCTGCTGGGTGGAGCCAGAGGCGTGGAGTGAAGCGAGCTGGGCGGAGTCACATCCCACCCAACTGTTTATCCCTGCCTGTCCAGCTGAGAACTGTGGGGGGAGGAAGGGTGGCACTGAGGATCAGAGAAGGAGCATGCCTTCGGGGGGGGACAGTAGAGCTGGGGGGGGGGTGACCCTTTTAAATGGTGCCCCCCCCTCACTTTCAGAAGGCACCCATAATCCCTGGCAGAAGCTCTTAACCCCACCACTCTGCTGCAGGGCACAAGCCCCCCCTCATAGTCTGTCAGGTAAAGAATGGGGTAGGGACAGGCTCCGTGAGCTGCATTTTAACCATACAAGAGCCGTATGTAGCTCACAAGGTGCGATCCGGGTCTCCCTTCTCTAGATAATCCAGTTACAATTCCTTATGAAGAGCCAAGCCCCATCAAATCCACTTGGCCCAAATTCCCAGAGCCCAATTCACCTTGTAACTTGTGGAGTCAACGTGGGTGTGGAACTGTAGCCAATCAAGAATGGTAACATTTTATATTCCCTTTTTCTCGGTGTTAGTGACTGTGTATGTTCCAGGTCAACCGACTAGGGCCGCAAGCTTCAGTGGACACTTGGCTCCTACAAGGCGTTAAATGTTTAGCCATGTGACTGTTGGCTTGAGTTTTGCCTTTGTAAAAGCCAAAGAATTGTTGAGGTTTCGTTGGACTAATCCTCAAGCAGAGGGACTTCAGAAGAAAAAATGATCTGTAACCATTACCTTGTTTATTTTCTTTGTGCCAAGGTGTTGAAATTAACATACAGTACAGTTAATCCAAGAGTATATAGACATTGTAGTTTACTCTTCTAGGGAATCACACATTTCAGAAACTGGGATTGCTAGTTTGTGTTCTTGGGGGAAGGGTCTCTGACCAAAGTGTGAAAAATCATCTAGTGATTTGGGAGGGGGTTCTATTTTTTTGTTTGGGAGGAGGGCGGGGGAAAGTCTTTAAAATGTTTTGAACTTCTGCCATGACACATTTACAAACTATAAATGTGTATTCAACAGGGTTTTTTGGTACTAGAAATCTAATTTTGTCATACTTCATATTAATATTCTATTTATACATCATTTATAAAGTGTTACTGTATGATGAAGTGAGGTTTTATTAAGCAGTTAGAGTCCAAAAGGTGAATAGATTGTTTATAACAATCTGTATTGCCTTCTAGTGACCTGCTTGTAACCAGCAATAATATATACTACTCTTGTCTGTAACATGTTTATTACTCCTTTATTAATCCTTCATCAGCCATTTATAAATAGAACCTTAGACTTCTCAATTGTGGGTGTTTAACACACAATTTCAAACTTGTTGGGAGAAAAGTAACATCAGATCGAGTCCATAAAACACTTTGTGAAAGTTCAAAAAAAAATAGTTTCCAATTATTACCATCAGCAACATGGTTAGTTGATTGGAGAAAAAGAGATTTGTTTTGGCCCAACTTTTTAATAACATTGTCATGCTCTCAGGTAAATTATATTTTTTAATTTTGTATCCAGCACACATGATAGAATTTACAGCAGACACAAGAAGTAGTGTGATGACCACATAGCATGCATTTTATGCAACAAGGGAGTATTTAATCTTACAAAAACAATTGATGAAGGCTTTGGAGGGATGAGACTGATGATAGGTTGATAGCATCTGCAACAGGACTGTACTGTAAATGTGGCTTAATCTAATTAACAACAATGAAATGGAACCACACACGGCAAAATTGGAAAAGTGGTTGCCTGACGGTATGGAATCTTTCTGTTACTTAGTCAACATGATGGAATGGCTAGAACTGAAAACTGAGCCCAGGAGTGGACAGAAGAAGCTGATGTGTGGCATGGGCTATGTCTAGACTTCAAGCCTCTTTCAAAAGAGGCTTTTTCAAAAGATTCTTTCAAAAAAGCCTCTTTCAAAAGAGAGCATCTAGACTGCAACCACTTCTTTCCCGCTTTTTCAAAAGAGAGCACCCAGGCAGTCTGGATGCTCTCTTTTGAAAAAGTCCTGTTTGCATTCAATAACACCTTTTTTCGGGGGGAAAAAAAGTGTTATTCCTCGTAAAATGAGGTTTACCGCGGTCGAAAAAAAGCTGCGTTCTTTCAATTTAATTTCGAAAGAACGCGGCGGCAGTCTAGATGCAGGGAAAGTTTTTTCGAAAAAAGGACACTTTAAAAAAAACAAAAGAAAAAAACTCTGTAGTCTAGACAAACCCTGACTGAACATAGCTGAATTTCTTCCGTCTCTTTTAGCATTCAGAAACGAAAGGCTAGATTTCTGCCCTACATCTCTTTGGCAATGAGGTTGCCTCACAGATCATTGCATCAAAAGGGGGCAAAACTGTGCAAGTAAGATACTGGAATACTGGATGATTGATTACAGAATGCAGTCAATTAAAAAGCAAGATGATCATCTTCTTCAGCTAGCTTATTATCAAACCAATCCCAATGTGATAAAGGCATATATGATGTGTCCAAAACCTTACAATAGGAGATGTGCTTAAAAAATAAACAATTTTATTTGGATGCTGAAAGTTAGGAATATCCTTAACTTTCTTTTTGAATCAAGTATTCAAGTGTTGAAGATTCTGAGTCAGTAAAAGCATATGGTTGACGTTAAGAACACACTTCAATTCCATTGACTTCCTTTATAACGAAGAGGGCTTCAGCATATGACTAAAGTTAAGCACATGCTTAAGAGCCATGTTGAATTGCGAGAAACTCAGTGTGTTACAAAGTGGATTGCATAGTGTATATTTTTGTATTTCATTTCACAAAAAACATTGTCTTTTTTCAGGTTTCCTACATTAATTTTATTTATTATTTAATGAAACCTGTGTCTTAGGTTGGGAAGAGAATCAAAACCATTTCAGATTAAATCAAATCTTTAATATCAACACAAATGGTTTTACTGAAGGGTTATTAATTTCTTCTTTAAAACAGAACTCTTGTATTGGTGATAACTTTTAAATAAATGGTATTTCAAGCCAAACCTGTTTACTTCTCATTTTTCTAGGGTGCAGCTTTTTTTCACTGTTTGCTACTTAGTAAATCTATTGGAGCCTGATTCTCATTTACACTAAAGATGCTTTGCATCACTTCAGCAGTGCAAAGAGCCTTAAAGGGGAGGATTAATTATTTTTAAGTGTTTGGGTTTTTTTTAAGTTGAGGCCATGATATTTATCCAAAGTAAATATTTGACTGTTCTAAAACCCCTCTGAGGATGAGGCCTATTAAAATATTTGTAAGCCATAAAGAGAGCTTAAATTTTCCATCGTGATGAGTGGTTTCGGTTGCCCAGCTTAGAACACCTTTTTCAGAGGGTGGATGTTCAGCCCTATGTGAAAATCCGACCTCATAAAGCATCTCAGGTTGGGTGTCCAAAAGTGAGGCACCAAGAATATTGAAAATGTTGCTCATGGTCATTATGAAGAGAGCAAGTTCTTAGCATCAGAGTGTCCCATATTACAAAGACATTCAACACAGGGTTTGCAGGGGTTTACATTGAGCGATGGAGTGGACATAGATACGGTTGCACTAGACTGTGTTACAAGCGATAGGATTTTGGGTGTATGTGTTCTGTGTTTGATGGTTTCTTGATGATTCTCTCCGCTGTAGGTGAGCGCCCCTTCCATTGTAACCAGTGCGGCGCTTCATTTACGCAGAAGGGGAACCTGCTGAGGCACATCAAGTTGCACTCTGGAGAAAAACCGTTCAAATGTCCCTTCTGCAGCTATGCCTGCCGGAGAAGGGACGCCCTCACAGGACACCTCAGGACACACTCTGGTGAGCCTCCAATGTCTCCTCTTCCCTGTTGTTTCCTTCCTCAGCACTGTTAACCCCAAGTAGGTTATGAAATTGCAACTATGTTTCCTGATGAATTAGTTCTGGGCCGCTAGACACATCCAAGTCCTAAACTCTGGGAACCCAAAATCCAAATCAGAATTGAACGCTTCAGACCTACCCCTTGTGCAGATGAGAGAGATGCTAAATTTCCCTTTGTACATCTCGACGGGTGCATCCTGCCTTTGGCATTAGACTGTGTCGACACCTTGAGCTCTGAGCATCTGTAAAATCCCAAAGGTTGGTCAGAACAAAGTAGTTCATCTAAAAATGTATTTTACTATTTGCGTCACGTTCCGTCGGCTCCCAGTACTTTCCGTTGGTTGGTAAGGTTTATAGACACTAATTACTTGTAGGGTTCAGGCATGCCTTTAAGCCATAATGCCTTCTAGAGCATAGGAAAGATGCGGCAAGTGCACGCCCATTGAAGAGAATTTGTGTGCTCCCCCTTACACAAAACCACCTCCGCTGCAGCTATGGTTGCATCCTTTCAAATCCCTATGGGCTCCCCCTATGGAATCTGATGCTGTCAGTGGCACTGGACTTCAGCAGTCTTTGTGCTGAGGGGCCATGCATGTTGTGTCTGGCCTCTCCACATGGGCATCTCAAGGCGCCGGACTACTTGTACCCAACTTGCTCACTCGTGGGGCAGCCAGACACAATCTACCCCGACAAAGTAAAAAACACCCATTGTTATCTGTCCCCTTAGAATGGTCATCTTACGTGGGGGGGCGGGGACTTTATGGGGGAACTTTTAATTGCTGAATGAACACAGATAATTGGACTATATGACAATTGTTCTTACCTTTGTAGCATTGCACTTGTTTAAAGTGTTGATTCTTGGTACACAGAAGAAAATATTTATGAAGTCTCGTGCAGTGAATTTCTCACATTCTTCTGATCATAACCGCTTGAAATATGGCAAGAAGACAAAAAATATGATTTTTTTAAGAAATGAATCTTGACAGAAATAACCTACCTTACAAAAACACATGCAGTGTGGTTTCAGGTGATTTTCATAATAGGCCTTTTCGATATTGTTACCTAGAGATGAGTTGGTTCATGTTTCCTGTGTGAAAATATCAGGTGCATAGTGCCCTTTTCTCATGAGGCTGAAATATTGCTTGCTCCGTGGAGAGATTTTTCAAAAGCTCCCTTGTCACTTAGACGTACAAGCCCCATTGGAAGCCTCTGGATGTTGCACTCCTCAATGATATGCTTGCCAGTTCTGCCTTTTTAGTTTTGAACCGCCGCCGCTTCATTTGAGGGAGTGTCATCTATGTAAGAGAGGTTTTGTGTTTGTTTGTTTGTTTACTGACTCCCCTCGCTGCACCAGATGGGCACCAAGAACGGCCACACTGAGCCAGACCAAACATTGTCTAGTCCCATATCCTGTCTTCCAACAGTGGCCAATGTCAGGTATTCCAGAGGGAATGAACAGAACAGGGAATCATCATGTCATCCCTCCACAGTCCCCATTCCCAGCTTCTGACAAATGATATTTTAATAGACTGATTGCAAGAGTCTAGTTAAAGACTCTAGAAGATCTAACAGAAGTCTGGTAGACTAGAATCTTTGCCTCTTCTCTCTTCCCTAGTCATAAAACTAGATACATCAGAGATGAAACCTAAAAATAAGAGAATGAAGACCCTGGTGAAAGCCCTACATACTGATCTAGATCAGGTGGGGTTGGTTTGAATCCACATTGCTCCGCTTAAATTGAGAGAGCTATGTTGATTTGCACCACTGAAGATCTGGTCCATTATTTCAACATGTGTGAAGTTCTCTTTTTCCCTTAAAATGAATTTTAACAATTAAAAGGACACTATCAAATTAAACATCATGTTTTTCTCTGAAATATTATTTACGTGTTGCTCGTTAAAAGAAGCACCAACGTGTGCTGTAGGAGAAAGAGGCTAATTTTTTTTAAACACCCAGTTTTTCAGTTGAGTGTGTGTTTTTTGGCGGCACTTAGTGTTTTATGACACCACTTAGTCAGTTTCACTGTTTCCCCTGTGTAGTCTTAGTCAGTTTTCCCCTCTTCCGTGTGTGGGTCTTTCACACAACAAGAGAGGAAAGGAACACATTTTAAAAAATAGGAAAATGTGATTGTAAACTGATAGAAATTAGCATGTCAGAGGCAGCTAATGTACCTAGAACTTATTTTAATTTTTTTAAAACACTGAATAACTTTTGAATTCATGTCTTTTATTGGATCCACATCTGTTGGTGAAAAAGATGTATTTACAAGTTGTATACAGCTCTTCTTTGGGTAAAGCTACTGCGAGCATCAGACCTAAATGCATTTAGCTGTGATGCTTGTTTCTCTCTTGCCAAGAGACTTTGGTCCAATAAAGAGATTAGAAAGACAAAATAAGTAAAGTAATGTCCTGGTCCTATACAACTAAACCTACACTGCACACAGATTTTGAGTTGACAATCCCCCCCCCCCCCCCCCCCCCCCCCCCAGTTTTTTGGTATTTCCATTTTCTTTGTACTTACTTGGTTTCTTCATCCATGGATCTCAAAATCTATATTGTACCACTCATATCCACTAGCACTATACAATGCAATTAGCCCTAAAATGAAGGTACCACTCAATGCATTGGTACCACTAAACATGTGTAGTGCTGTCATAAACTAGCCTTAGGTAATTAAGGGTTTGATTCTGTGAGTATTTACTCCTGTTTGTTTATTTTTTACTGATATTTGCAGTTCTACTGAGCCACTGTGTATTGATTTTTCTCCCATATGTAGCGCCTTTGATTTTGGGAAGGTTCTGATAGGTCCATACAGGATATTCATATATCATATATCAATATATTGATATTCATATATCATATATCAATGTGGGACCGGGGAGACTGACGGGAACGCAGTAGGTTTAAAACTTTGGAGTATCAGATCTACGGTCCCACAACAACCCTATGATGCTGATATATGCTGTCCTGTGTTCATTTTATAGCTGAGTATAGTGCAGAGAGTATAGTGCAGAGAGATTGGTTGTTCCAAGATGTCCAACAGAATTGGGTATAAAGCCCGGGAATTCTGAGTCAGGTATGAATCTACACACGTACTTTTTTGGTGCAGTTCACACCCCTGAGGAAGACTTCACAGGGAACAAGAATGGTACCATGGGCATGCTAGTCAGACATCTTGGATTTTGTTCCAGGCTCTTCCTCATGCTTCTCCTGGGACTCTGGACAAGAAGCTTTATAGCCTGATTTCTGTGATTCTGGTCTCCTTGGGCACAAGCATTGAAATACTGTCTGTAGTTACATAATGACATGCTGTTAGGAATTCTGCTTCATGCAGTATGTGGCTGGACTTGCTGGGTAGATGAATCAGGGCTATGCAATGCAGGAGGCTGTTGCCTTTGAGATCCCTGCATCACGTGTTGTGGAAGTTGGCAGGTGAGTCATGAAGGAGGTACAGGTTTGCAGGCAGAGAAAATGGAGGGTCTCCTGGCTAAGGCAGTGGACTGCTGCCTCAGAGAACTGGATTCTCTCCTTGTCCATGCCACAGAATTCCCGGTGCTAGACAAGTCACTGAATTGGCACATTTCACAGGTGGTCACTAAGGCCACGTCTTCACTCTGCGGAAGATCGTCGCTCCTGTGATTGATCTTTTGGCGTTTGATTTAGTGAGTCTAGTTAAGACTCACTAAATCATACTCAGAGGATGCCCCCGCCAGAGTTTAGTTCTATTGCTCTTGCCAGGAGTAAGGGAAGCCGATGGGAGCATTTGCTCCCTTTAGCCTCTGGCTGTGGAGGCGCCACCAAAGGTAAGCCAACTCCAGGGATGTATTCTACATTGCTGGAGTTGCGTACCTTAAGCAGAGCTCCTGGGTCTAGTATAGACCCAGCCTAAGCCTGTTCCTCATTTTCTGGGGGTCTGATTTGCAGAGGTGCTGAGCTCTCATAGCTTCAACTGAAGTAAGTGGGCTCTTTCTTGATCACACAATGAGATACAGTGCTAAGTATTCTGAAAAATCAAGTCCTTGGCATCTCAAATTGGGTACCCCAAATTCGCAAAAACTTTAGACCTTAATCCTCTTTGAGTCTGAGTTCCACATCTGTAAAATGGGGATAATACCACCCCTCCCCTCACAGAGGTGTTGTGCAAAAAATGAATTAATGATTGTGAAGCACTCAGTTATTCTAGTGATGAGTGCCATAGGAGAATTTAAAAGATAATTAAGTATTCTCTCATCACACAACGCTTTGAATTGGAAGTAGTAAATAAAGCCTAGGGTCACATACAAGTGATCCCTGTAAGCTGGGTGCGTGTTCAGTCACTCAAGGGAGATGCAAATGCCATCCAGCTGATTAGCAGAGTGCCCTTGGCTAGGTTTTTTTGTTTCTAGTGGTGGTGCACATTTGCACATGCCTTGGTGCACATACAAATTTATTCCACACATGGATGGAAAAGATTAGAAGGAACACGTATAGAACTATGAGGACAAAACATAATATTAAATAGCTGATCTTTAATTATCCTATTTGTGCACTGAATAAGGCAGGGAAAAATAGTCCTCTGGAAAAATAGTATGTGATCATGTGATTAGCAACTTTATCATAAGGCATATGCGTAAGTGGACTGAATTAAGGTTATACAGCCTTTTTTACTACCATTTTCCTAATGTCTGAGTGCCTTGACTTTGGAGCCTCAATAATCTTTTTTTTTTTTTTTAATGTAGGCTTTTTTGGTGTTTCATCTGTAGCAAAAAAAGCCTATGTTAAAAAGAACATTTTATATATATTCTTTGTAATATATAGATAGCACAAAAAATACTGCTGTAAATTTCAAGTATGCTTCCAAGATATTTTTCCAGGTTTTAAAAATAATTTTTATTGTGGGCATTTGTAAAAAATGTTTGGTTTTTTCCCCTCCCCTATTTTGCTTGAATGCTGGCTTGTTGTTTATAGAGCTGTTCAAAAGCACTGAACTAATGGGGTCCTTTTCATTGGCGAGAGGAAGCCAGTGAAGCATTTATTAGAAAAAGAGAAGCATAGGAAAAAATTGCCTGATCTGTGCAAAATACAGAGAGTGTCTAAGAGATTGGGGGGCTCACTAGCCATGAAAATATCCATTTACAGAAGAGCAGGTTTCTTACTTTGCTTTACACATCTTGGCTTGCAAGTCTCATTTTTTTAGGGGCTTCGTTGCAAACCCCTTACTCAGTTGATGAATATTCTCCATGCTGGTAATTTTTCTAAAACCAATAGGTCTACGTCCGTGAGTTAGCATTCTTCAGGGAGGAGCAAGGGCTTGCCTGTTCCAAACCTTCGTGACGCCTCAGTCTGCAGGAATTGGCACACGTTTTCAGTGGAGTGGAAACAGTCAAACTTTGATTCGGGGCATGTGTGGCCTGGGAGCTAGGAAGAATCCTAACCCTGTTTGAGGGAATGACTCAGTCTGAGCTTGGACACATCACCTCACTTACTCCTGTCTCAGTCAGTGTAGCTGGAATTGTTGAAGAAAAAACATGGCACTGAAAACCAGATCAGCCAGAACTTAGGCATCTAACAAGAGTGGGCGGATGAAGGCTTGTGGCCTGCAGTGTGCAGAAGGTCTGATTTAGATGAACATGAAGGTCCCTTCCGATCTTAAAGTCCAAGTCTGTGGTGCTGTTGTCACGGTGGGAGCTTTGTTTTAAGCTGGACTTGCAGGCATTGAGTACATGATGGACAGAAGAGAAGTTACAGAGGAGCTGACAGCTAATCCTATGGAAAAGAAACGGAATATCCGATATACATGCAAGGGCTGGTTTGTAAAGCCCAGCTCCTCCAAGTTAAAAACACATCTACCTCTCATTTCTTTCAGTGGACGTTAGCTGCCTATGTATTGCTGAGCTGCTTCCACAACCAGCTACCAACACTGACTTGATAACCTATGGAGAGGTTGTTTTGTTGAGCTACTGTGCGTAGCTGTATTTACTGAGTGCTGCTTCTGCAGAATGAGGCAGTCTCTCTCTCTCTCTCTCTCTCTCTGCCTTTTTTGCTTGTATAGTTTCAGTTAAAGTCAGTGGAGTTAATCTCTTATTCTTAATGAAATTGCTTTATTTGCTTGTCGGTCTTTGGATTCTTGAATGTTATTAGTTCATACACAGCACTGGGATGTAGTAACCTACATTGGGATGTAGCCGCAGTAATCTTCTTCAGTCAGTCCTTCTCTGTGTTGTAGAATTAGTAAAACTTCAGGTTTCTGGTCTGCCTGGTTCCTTGTTTTAAATGTGAATTGAAAAGGTTCAAGGACTGAAAAAGAAGAGGTGGTATTAATTCGATCAAAGGCCCTCCATACGGCAGGCATCCCAAGGTGAACTCACCTCTGTGCACAGCTCCAAAACCAACCTCGTCCTTCACTTATGTCCCATGAGACCCAATTTTGAAGGCTTAAATGATGCATAAACCTCTGTGTAAGGAGTGATTTCACCCCCAGAGGACTTTTCTAGATAGCTGCTGCACTACCAACACTTACCATGTAGAGCAAGCAGCTATTATGCACTGAGGTATAGGTCCCAAATTTTAGTCATTTCCAGATTCCCAGTAGGCCAGTTAGGCTCCTAACTCCCATTGATTTTCAGTGGAAATTAGGAGCCTAAATAAATCTGAGAATTAGGGCCTTTGAGCCTTTTCTCTTGAGTGACCGTATGGGCCGGGATGCTGTCCCCACCCAAAGTGGTACAAGACAGAGGAGCCTTCACCCACCCAGCCCCCAAAAAGCTCATCCTGGTTTTATTGTATAACTTGTTCTGAAGGAAATACAGTTTGTCCCCAAACGATCAGTCTGTTTTATTTGGCTTATCGTGTTTTTTTTGTTTTGTTTTGTTTTTTTTTAAGCAAAACCTTCTGCAACTTTCAGGGAATCTTGAAGAAGTTATGAAACAATCGCCAGCTGTTAAACCCAGAAGATCTGTTGCTGACAGATAAGACAGACAAATAGGAGAAGTGCTTTGGCAGCGAGAGCTGTGGATGGGGCTTACCAAACTCTTGCTTTCCGATAGAGATGAGGGTTGATGTTAAGAAATAAAACATCGTGCATGCATGGGCTTTTGGGAGTGGGGTCAGAGATGCTTGATACTCTTTTAGTGTCCCACCTCTCTAAGGATCATGGTCCTGCCCACAAATGTGTTAGTGGGCCTGGACCACATAGTCAGGCAATCTCACCACACAAGGGGCTGCAACTCCTCTGGAAGGCCGTTGGGTCAGAGAATGGAAGGGAGCAGTCCCCACGGCACGAAACAGGAGTTACGGAGCGGCCCAGTGTGCTGGTAACGATGAGCCAGATTCTCTCCTGCAACCTGCTCTGCTCAGCCTTGGGAGAGTAGATCCTAGGAGCTGGGTATGGCTCTCGGCTTGCCCCAAGTCCCACTTACATAGGGGGCTGCTCTAATTCACAGCAGCTGACTATGGTCTTTAAGAGCCATTTGTAACTTGGCAGAGAACAGTCACACCTCAGTGCGGGGCAAGGCAGCTGGTGAGGGGATAGTTCTGGCTAGCCTAGTGCTAGCTAAAAGATTTCTCTCCCCCCTTCCCCCCCCGCACACACACACCTGACACTGGGACACTGGAATTCTTAGAACCTGGCAAAGCAGCCACCAGATTCTGAGCATTGTGTGTTGCTCACAAGCAGTACAAAGGGGCTGGGAGTAGAGCAGACAGCTTGGCCCTTGATCCCTTGCTTAATGTATCGTGCTACTGTTAGAGAATATGGAGCCTGCCTCACCACTGGGTTATATCCGCTTTCCCCCCAGCAGGATGCTCTACGCTGGGCCCAACATGGTTTTTTTTAATTCTACTTCTTAGGGAGGGGAGGATTTGAGTTCTGTGAACCCCCTTAAATCTTCCTCTTCGGAGGTATTGTTCCACCCCAAGCTAGTCCATGTGACTTCAGTGGGGTCAGACTGAGACAGGATTGTGATGAGACTTACTGATAGTGCTGTGGTCCTCCCCAGCATGTCTGATGACAACTTTAACGTTTGAAGTGATTGTGCTTCTGTCCGATCCCTTGGGAAACTCTCCCCCAGTCCATCTGCTTGAGCGGCTTTGAATCCCTTCCTCATATTGAATCTACAATAGCCCTTCGTTAGTTTCAGGTGGTTATTCCCTGTGATACCGTCATCAGGAATGTGAATAATTCCCTTCCTTACAACGGGACTTTGATGGCTTTTACAGACCAGATAGTCGCATGCCCCTTGAGTCATCTCTGCTCTCTAATCTAGAGGACAAAATTGGAAGCATTTTATCTCCCCATCCTCTGGCGCTTTTTTTTTTTTTTTTTTTTGGTTGCCCTGTTTTTAAATTTTCTTTACTTTTTTGTATTTCTATCCTAATCTGTCGGGGGACCAAAATTGGAGCTGGTCAGCCCTGGAGGATTATTTTATGGGTAAATGCTGAAGTAGAACAGTGACCTTGGGCAAAATAATTTAGTTTACTCTCTGCCTCAGTTCGCTCTATAAAATAAGGATAATACCCCCTTCCTTGCATCATAGCGGGGTTGTGATGGTAAGATGCATTCATGGTTGTGAGGTGGTTGAATCCTGTGATACGGAGAGTCATATAAGTGCTTCAATATTCCAATGTCTGTTACATCAGGGCTACAAAGAGCTATGTATTATCTCCTTAGTTTGACACATCTGCCATGCACTAGTTATATGCATAAATCTACTGGTGTGGAAAAAGTGAATAAGGAAAAGTTATTTACTTATTCCCAAAATATA
>JANRFK010006693.1:5729741-5745080 GCA_030068395.1 Apalone spinifera
CTTTTCCGTTAAAAGCATTTTTGGAAAATCATGCCAGTCTAGACGTAGCCAAGAGGTGTCAGTTGCATATGTTTTACATAACTGCACAGGAGTGATTTCAGCTAGAGTGCACCAAGTTCTCCTTCATGCTTTTCAATAGAGGGGAGAGATGTGTATCTTCATTCCTGAACCAAGAGGAACATGGCTTACACCAGGTCCTTTGAAATTTCACAAGGAGGACCTGGTTTATGATCCTACCAAGCAGACAATATGCTGCAAAATGCAGAAGGGAGGGTTAGTACAGTGATCATTAAAAGATGTTCATTCTTTAGATTTTTTTTTTAAATAAAACCCAAAAAATACCTTTCCATGGGCTCCATGCACCCTGACAGTTATCAGCAAAGATGCCTCAGAAAGGTAGCCATGCTAGTTTGTAACTTTAAAACCAATGAGTAGTCACATTAGAAATCAACAAAGATGTCTCCCAGGAGCACAGTGCAAAGAGAGAGGCTTAGATACCAGCCAATACGCTATAACGCCCCACTTTCAGCCCTCTCAGAAGAGAGAAGATTATGCACAGTTGGCAGATTCTAACTGGTTTGGTTCATGAGGGAGGGGGAGAATGAGTTTGATAACCAGTGGAGAATAGAAGCTGCCATTTCTCTCTCATGTTGAGGTAGGTCAAGCATGAGTAGTATTACTGGTCTCTGAGAGAGAGAGAGAGAGAGAGTCTTGTGGTGAAGGCATTGGAGTGGCACTTGAGACCTGGATTCATTTTCTGATTCTAGCACAGACTTCCTGTGCGATCTTGAACCAGTCATTTAGCCTCTCTCCGCCTCAGTTCCCCATCTGTATAATGGGGATAATAGCTCTGCCATGTCTCATTGGCAGGGGGGGGCGTGATATTAATAGTTGTGTGGTGTGGAGATACTATGGAGAAGGGGACCAGATAAGAACTAAGGACGTTAAATATCGGTTAATTGACTAGTAGAGTAGTCAATGGAATTTCCATTGATTACTTGACTAGTCAATAAGCACTTCTGCATTCCTCCGCTGGAGCTCTTGTACATTTCAAAGGAGGCACGCAGAACTCCGCATGCAGCTCGGGACCAGCGGGAAGTCCCGCTGACTCCAGGCTGCACACGGGCGTGCCAGCTTGGAAATGTACAAGAGTCCCCCGCTGACCCCGGGCTCCATGCTGTGCTGCCGATTTGAAATGCCATGCGGAGGACTCCCCAGCTGGTCCTGGGCTCCCCGTGTCATTTCAACAGAAATCCGGGATCAGCTAGGGACTCCCCAGCTGATCCTGGGTTCAGAGCGGCATTTCCCCAGAACCCAGGGTGAGCCCGGGCTTCGCAGCACCACTTTGAATCGCTGCCCCTTTGAAACGCTGAGGCAGAGTTCAAAGGGCAGCACCACACAGCTGATCCCTGGTGGCTTAGCTGTGCATGCTGCCCCTTTGAAGTACCCTCTTCTCCCCCCTTTTGCTGCCTCTATCTAATAGAGGCAGCAAGCGGGGGAGTGGGGTGGGTAGAATCGACTAGTAGACTGATTATCCGATAAGATTTTGTTTATTGGATAGTTGACTAGCCTTTAACATCCTTAATAGGAACCTGACATGGATAGTCCTTGGGCAAGTCACTTGCTTTCTTTGTGTGGCCATCCCCATCTGCAAAATGGGGAGAACAGCATTTGCTTTTCTCCCATCTTTTGCCTAGTCAGACTGTAAGACTGACCGTGCACTAGAACTGAGCTAGTGTGACATGGGAAAATGGATGCTCCCTCGAACAGGCAGATCCCAGGCTATTTTTGGACTTTAAGCTCTTACTGGAAGACAGACCCATTTCCCGTAAAGAATACGTTGCTGAGAAATTGATGATGGCGTTTTTATATAGAAAGGCCTTGGGTCCATAAAATCTTCCTCATTTGTGTGCTGCTCCTCGGTGCACATTTTGCTCATCTCCTTGGCGACCGTGACTGGCATCTGAACAGCTAACCTTGGCTGCAGAAGGCCTGGCATGTCTAGTTTGTGGGAGGGAAACCAAGTGAAATTCTTCTCCAGTCTGAGAGCAAAAGGTAGTTCTGGGTGACGTTCCCCGTTGAATGTCTTGCCCTCTTATATCCCACGCTAATATATCTCATGCGTTTTGCATGAGGCGTGCGGGGTTTTGAGTTTGTGTCATGGCTAACCCCATGCCTCCGATAGCAGAACTGTTTGTCAAACTTCCGCATGGCCTTTCTTCTCTCCAAATAGCTGACTCTGCGGTATTGGCATGCTTGGATCTCTCTGGCAGTGGCGTGGCTGCGGGCCAGCTGCATTACTCACTCTGTCTCCAAAGGAACACGTCGCCTCTTTTTGCTTTGTAATCTCCACCCTCTCCCCTTTCTTTATCCTACTTGATCCGTACAGGAGAATCAGAGAAACCGGCTCATCTACAACCTGTCCTTTCTTGTTAAATCTTGGATCACCGCTTGTCATTCTTGTTAGGGGTCAGGAGTAGATTATGAAAACAAATTGATGCCCATGTGCCTCCCTGTATGGCCATACTGCAAAAGGAAAGTGAGTGTGTGGTAAATACATGCTTTAAAATAGAAGTCCAATAAAGAGCTGTCTTTTTTGGAATAGGCATTTTATTCAGAATTTTATATGTATCCTGCTCTTTTTTTCCTCTAAAGTGCCAGTGTGGAATGGGGGAATAATTTAAGGCAAAAGTTTATGGAGATTTGTAACTTAACCCTAACTATGCTACATGACTGGGAAGGAAGGAATGAGGTATTTACCAACATCTTTTAAACAGGCCAAGTAACACTCTGATCTCTCTCATGATTGTACAAATCTGGAAAAAATATCCCTTAGTTTCAATGGAATTCTTTTGGTTTTGCAGTACTGCAAATCCCAAGTGTTCAGAAATCAAGACTCAAGACTGCAAAAATCAGTCATGGGTTTCAAAAGGATCAGGTTGCAAAATAATAAATGTGGTGGTCTTTTTACAGGTCTTCTGGAGTTTGAGCCTCTAGGATTAATGTGGCTAAACTTTTCTCCACAATCATATGGGCTTGAAACTTCCTTTTAAAAACATGAAAGCTGAGATGTTTCTGTAATCACTGAACTGCAGAAGCTGGAACCATGTGAAAACCAGCAATTATTGTGAGACTCACACTGAAACTGCAGGAGTTGGCAATGGTGGATAAACCAGATCTGGCTCAACATAGTTAACTCCCCCCAACCCTGAAGGGGGGAAAGAAATGCAGGGATACATTTTCAGCATAATGCATAGCTGGAGTTGGCTTACCTTAAGCCGAGCTTGGCGGTGTCTCTACAGCAGGAGGTCAGTGGAAGCAAACGCCCACACTGGCTTCCCTTGCTCCTCGCAAAAGAAGGAATACCGAATGCTGGGGAGGGCACTCTCAGAGTTTGATTTAGCAATTCTTAACTAGACTCACTAAATCAAACTCCAGAAGATGATTGCAGCAACAGCGATCTTCCATGGAGTGAAGACGTGGCCTAAGAGAATGCAATGCCATTGTTGTCAGTGGCCTTATATAAGGGATTTATTTATCCCAGATGGATAGAGATGAGTGAACCTCAGAAGGGCTGTTAACTCTTAGCTCCTGAAGATGATCACAAGAGAATCACACTGTAGCTATTCTTCAGGGTAGTAGAGTTGTTACAGGCTAAGCTTTTACCAAATCACTGTTGACATTGGTAGGAATTGAGGGTGTCCAGTATCTCACAGAATCAAGACTTTGTTTTGAATGTGTTCACCAACTAAATGATTAAATTACAATTGTAATGATTATTTCTACAGTCTGTGGACCAAAAGCAGGGCCTCTTTGCATGCACACCTGGTGAGAAACAGTCCCTGTCGAAAGAGTGAACTATCTCAGTACAAACAGGAAAAAGGATAGAAGGAGGGAAGGCTGATTATCCCCATTTTACAGATGGATCACTGAGGTACAGATGTATGAAGTAAAGGCAGTCTGTTACAAAGCTGTCAACTGAGCACAGATTTCCTAAATCTCCAGTCGATACCTTAGCTTCAAGGGGACTTTTCCTCAAACTTCCTTTCAACTAATATTGAAGTAGGAAAAAGAATAATAAAAAAACCCCAACATTTTGAAATCAGATTTTTTTTTCCCTGTGCATATCTTTTAACTCCCCCATGATCATGACATTCTGTTGGTGTTACAGTCTCCCAAGTTTCCTGTCTTAAACTTCTCTGCTTCCACACAGTGTACTAGTGGGTTTAGCATTCTCTGTTTACATAAGAACAGCCCTACTGGGTCAGACCAAGGGTCCATCTAGCCCAGTATCCTGTCTGCTTTGTTTTCTGTAACTGCCTTGCCTTAACTTTCAATGGCAACCGTGGGTTTTTTGGGGGGCGGGTTAGTCTTTTGGTGTAATTTTACACCTTTTTACCCATTTTATTTCTTTTTGCTTTGTCGAATTCTCTTTTCCAAGCTTTGTAGTTTGAATTCATTTTGTGCTTGTATTGCAAAACCCATTGCATCAGTAAGCAAGCAAACTTTGAATATTTCAAGGAACTGAAAATTCTCCAGAAGTGGAAAGGGTAACAGGAATCACTGCATTTTAATACCTGGCAGAGATGGATGTAGCCTTCCAATCAGAGGTAGGCATTTGATATCAAGGTTTTCAGTAGAACAGAGGCCGTTCGATACCCAAGATTAATTTTTCAGATAGTCCGTCCCCTTTTGTAAAATCTGTCCTTGTTTCTGTGATGGAGGCGTCACAGAATTAGCCCCACAAAAGTTGATCCTGATTTTTCTCTCTCGTGATGCAGAACCTGATTGCAGCAGTGTTCCTGTCTAGGGCTCTGTACTCAACACCCTCTGAGCAGCAGAGATTCCCTCCCTTGCTGTCGGCAGCTCATGCACCATTTCCCCTGGCCCTTGCGTGGCAAGGAACCCACCAATAATGATACCGTTGGCAATCATCTGACTTGGGCGGGTGTGTGCTGGGCCTTCTGATATTAGAAATACATGCACAAACACTTGGAGATGAAGTTAGTGGGTAATTTTCTCCCTGCTCGCCACTGGAACAGTAAACTACTGGCTGGAGATATAAAATCCCATTCAATCAGTTAACCAATTAAATGTTACATTTAATGATTAATCACTTAGATGGGATCCTGTGGGCGGGGACTGCCCCAGCCCAGATGGGTTGCCGATGAATCAGTATCCAGTAAGCATCTCTCGTTAATGTGATGCTTATCGGTTAACCACTGACATCCATGCTGCTGGCTGTATCATCATTGTGCTTCCAGTGGCAGATTATTGCTGGAGGACATTTTCAGAATGGGATTTTCAGATGCATTCATTAGTCAGGTCCAATGCTCTTGAAAATTCCATGTTTTGTTTTGGTTCCCTATTGTTTTGCCAATCTCTGTATTTTTGTGAGGTCTGTTTGCAGAGGGTAACCCGAATGGGGGTTATGGGCAAAGGGACTCAATTGGATTTATGTGACCCATGGAAGAGAAGACCAAAATGAATGCTTCAGCTGCTGATTGTCATTAAAATAACTTTGTGGGGTGTGCAAATGGGGAAGTGGAGGGAGATAAATTATAATTCTAGTTTCAAGCAACCCCATTACTTTCACAGTGTGTCCTGGTTTTGGAAGCGTGCTTGTTTTATAGGATACTGCCGTTGATCACAGTAAGTAAAAACTTTCTCCCTAGCAGAAATGAAGAGCTGGCAGTATTTTCCCTCCCTTTGTCACTGTTCTCTCCATGACAACTTGTTAAAAATCTGGTTTCAAAACAGCTCTTTTAACGTTGGGGAGAAGGGGAAATGAAGCTACTTAAATGAAGACCAGAACATTAAGAGAGTTCTGGATTGTCCATTCTCCCTGTCTCCTAACCCACAAACAAGGGGTGAAATAAAAAGACAGCAAATTCAAAACTGCTGCAATGAAATATTTTTCTTACAAAATGCTTACTTTATCACCACATGACGCGATTGATCCCAAAGTGTTAGCAAGATCTAAGGCAGGATTGGGCATTTATATGGGTAACAAGGTTATCCAGAATTATGGTGCTTTTAAAAACAAATATTTTGGAAGGGACAAGACCATCACTGAGACTTGATGATACCACATTTGCCAACTGCTCTATTCTGTGAGACAGCTGGTGCTGGGCGCTGTCAATCAGTGGTTGGCGTTTTCATCTGTGGTCTCACCAATTCAATAGCCTCGTTATAGTGGCCTTCTGTATTCTGACCAGAATCTACTATTCTCGCTCACCTTGAGTGGTACCTTGCCTGACGCTGAAGTCCAATGGGACTTCTTGCAGAGTAAAATGCCACCGAGCTTGGGTAATTCTGGCAGAATCTGCCTTTTCGCATTCCTTCTGGACTTTTGCCAATTCGCTGCCCAGACTTGCTTGGGCAGCAAACCCACTTGTTGCAGATGTTTTGATAAAATGCTAGAGGGACTCAGTAGGATGTAGAAGAGATGGCACATGACAGAAAACTTACACCAGCTAAGGAGCTAATATGCTTAACTCCCGTGGAGCTGTCCCGGTGTATATCCCCTGCGGATCTGTCCCACAGTCTACATTTGTTTTACTAAGATGGAGAACCACCTGTCAAGGAGTGTTTGTCCAGCCACATTCCTGATACGAATTGAGGATTCCACACCCTGATTTGCATGCATGAGCAGTTCCTCTCCAGTTGGGATTGGTCAGCCCAGACCTTCAGTTTCTAATGATGTTAAAAACTCCAGCCAGCTCCTTAAATTCCTTAGAGGCAGATGCACTAATTACAGCCAACAAGACAAATAAATTCACCAAGGCACTCTTTTCTTGTTAACTGGTTTTTGCTGAAACTGGGTTAAAAACAAATGCAACTCATTGGTCCGTTTCGGAAGGCTTATATAAATCAATTTGCATGCAGCATGCCATATTCACATGCTATAATGCTCCAGGTCTGAACTGCTGTAGAGCCACGCAATTCAGTTAAGGCTTAGCGTCTATCCCTAATGCACTCCTTCCCACGCATCTTTGGTATTGCTGATGCATAGGTCACTTGCTGTGGAGAAGCCCAAATTTTAAATGACCCTATAGATCGCCTGCAACTTGGAAAGCAAGTTACAGCCAGGCAGATTAAATCCTATAGCATTTCAATAACGTTCAGATTGCAAGATGACAACCACCCAGTTACCTAGGAACTTCCTAGTTTTCACTAGTTTCTCTCGTGCCCTTAAGGCTATTTAAACAGAAGGTTTAATAACATTTAACCCTTCAAGTTTCTGCTATAAAAATCATAGGAGCTTCACAGAAGTGAAGTATAGCTGAGAGACTGACACAATGGTCTGATCTGACGAAGAACAAGGTAGTGCATTAGTCACATTAGATAAATCTCAACCCAAAGGTTTAGCTAAACTACCTACGGGATTTGGGGGGCCTGATTCTCATTAATTTTAAAGGAGATAGGAGCATTGAGATCCTTTAGGCAACTTTTGCAAATTTCCCTCTTACTATCCAGGGGGGCGGGAGGGGAGGCGAGGGGAGGAGGGAAATTACAGGCAAAAGAAAATATACCGAGAAGTGCCTACTGATTAAATGGCATGTAGGATCAGACTGACTATCTTCGATGGCAAATCTTATTTGAAGTCCACGGCAGTTAATATAGTAAAATATGGTGTCCCCCATAATCATTTAAAAAAGGGAAGGTAAGCGGTGACACAGCTCTTTAGTCCTTCCTAGGGCCCTTCCAAATTCACAGCCATGCAACACACATCATGGACCATGAAATCTGTGCTCCTCCAATGAAATCTAGCCTTTTAGGTGCTTTTTACCCTATACCTATACAGGTCAAATTGAGGATTCTGACCCAAAAAAGAGTTGCAGGAGGATCACAAGGTCATTTTAGAGAAGTCATGGTATTGCCACCCTTACTTCTGCACTGCCTTCAGAGCTGGACACCTGTAGAGTGGTGGTTGTAATGTTGGCCAGGTGCCCAGCTCTAAAGGCAGCACCCTGCCAGCAGCAGCACAGAAGTAAGGGTGGCAGCACCATCCCCATGTTGTCCTCACTTCTGTACTGCTGCTTTCAGAGCTGGGTGCCCCAGGGAGTGATGGCTGCTAAGCAGGGCCGGACTGAGGGGTGGGTGAGCCGGGCAGCTGCCCGGGGTGCCAACCGATGGGGGGGCGCCTGATGGCACCTGTAAGGGGCGCGTGGCGTCCCTTATAGCTGCCATCAGGCCAGCGCTGTGCGCCCGGCTCCCATGGCACCGATCAGCAGTGCCCTTCCCCCCAAGGCCGTGGGGCCCTGAATGGCCTGGCGCACGTGCCAGCAGCAGTGGCTGGACTAGGCTGGGCTGCGCATGTGCTGTGTGCGGGCCCCGGGCTATGCGGCAGCGGCCGTGGCTGGGCATGCGCTGTGTGCTCTTGGCGCGGGCCCGCGCACACTGGGAGGGGCGACGCCATGCTCCCGGGCCTGGGGTGCCAAAATGGCTCAGGCCGGCCCTGCTGCTAAGGGCCCAGCAGTGCAGGCAGCCATGCAGAAGTCAAGCTGGCAATACCATACCATGCCATCCTTATTTCTGTGCTGCTGGTGGTGGTAGCTCTGCCTTCAGTGCTGGGCTCCCAGCCAGCAGCCACCACTCTCCAGCTGTTCAGCTGGCAGCGCTGCTGCTCGCAGCTGCGCAGAAGTAAGTGTAGCCATCCCACAGCCCCCATATAATAACCTTGTGGCCCCAATACAGCTCCTTTTTGGGTCAGGACCCCTACAATTACACCACCGTCACATTTGAGTGTTGAATATCTGAAATAATAAAATGGACCATTTTTATAATCCTGTGGCTGTGAAATGGACCAAAATGGACAGTGAATTTGGTAGGGCCCTTCCCTCCCCTCTCCCCCACCTTTCCCATCGTGATCTGTAGATATCCAGCTGGGAGGGAGGGATCTCTCCATTGTCCCTCTCCATTGGGAGGGATCAACAGAGACTTAACCATTGCCATGTTCTTCCTCAGAATCCCTTTCCCCCCTTAAAAAAAAATAAAATAAAAGGATCCAGGTGTTCCCATAGCATCTGTCCAGCCTTCTTCCTAATTGAATAGGGAATATCCACATGAGGAGCACTCTTCCCCTTTCCCCTGAACCTTATCCACTAGTCCTCCAGTCATGGCTTTGTCATCTCCTACACCACCTGGTAAAGACAGATGCTGAGGGGAAGTGCAGAACCTTTCAGGAAGTGCAGGTTACCTGGCATCCCCAGAGTTGGAGCCTTCACCTGATAGGATGGTACCATGGATTCTTTATTATCTAAACACTCTTTTGGGATAGACTCCTAAGATGGAAGGGAGCTCGAGAGGACATCTAGTCCAGTTTCCTGCACTCACCGCAGGACTAAGTATTACCGAGGCCACACCTGCCAGGTGTTTCTCCAGCCATCTTTGAAAAATCTCTGTGATGGAGATTCCACAGCCTCCATAAGTAATTTATTCCAGTGCTTAATCAACCTGATGGGAAAGTTTTTTCTAATGTCCAACCTAAACTTCCCTTGCTGCAATTTAAATCCATTGTTTCTTGTCGTTGCCTCAGAAGCTAAGAAGAATTTGTTTTCCTTGTAACAACCTTTTATATACAGGTTGCACCTCTCTAAACCGGAACTCCCTGGTTCAGCAACATATTCCAGGATCAGAGAGTTGGGTGCTCTGCAGGGGGAGGGGTAGAGCTGGGAGCCTGGCACTATGCTGGGGGAGGGGAGGCAACGTGAGGCTTAGCTGGGCTGGGAGGGGTGGGGGGGAGCAAGACCTGGCACATGGCTCAGCTGTGCTGTGGGGGGAGGGAGCACGGGGTAGGAGGGGGCTCATTTGGGACCAGTCAGATCCTGAGGGTGCCAGACCAGGGAGGGTCCATCCTGTATTTGAAAACTCCCTCCCTCCCCCGGCATCTTCTCTTCTCCAGAATAACCAAACCCATTTTTTAAAATCTTTTGTAATAGCTTATGTTTTCTAGACCTTTAATCATTTCTGTTGCTCTTCTCTAGCTAGTCCTCACCCTCCACAAAGAAAGTGCTCCTGTGACTTTAATTCAACTAGGGAAGGCTCATGAATTTGGGAGAGAGAACTTTCACAAGTGATGGAGTTAAGCTACTTCCTCAACAGATGGGAATGAGAGCCGATCTCCCACTTTCTGAACTAATGGCAACATTCATCCCTCCGGCTGGGCTTTTCTTCCCTGAGTTCTTCTCAAGTACCCACTCACAATGAGAGAGCACGTTCCCCCGGGCACCATACAAACAAGTCAGCCTATAAATTAATCAAACTATTTCTTCTATGGCCTATAAATGGCAAAGAGGTGATAAGAGATGATCATTGTTCTTTCTATTTTAAAATATTTAAGGAGATCTCAGGGACTGGGTGAGAAAAGCAATGTAAGTTACCTGGATGGATAGAAATGAGCCAATGGAATGGTGGTTTGATTTTTTTTTAACTTTTGTTTCTATTGTTGAGGGTAGCTGGGATCATCATTGTATCTCTAAAATAAAACAGATGAATTAATCAGATTGCATGTTTATACATAAGATTAAATAACAGCGCTAATGATCAACAACACATGCAAAATACATTTTAGAGTAAAGCATGAAGGTCCATAAATGGAAATAGATTTGTTTTGCATAAGCTTTTGTGGGCAAAAGCCCACTTCATTATAGAGTACATACATCTGACTAAGTGGGTATTTGCCCATTAAAGCTTATGCCCAAATACATCTGTTAGTCTCTAAGGATATGTCTAGACTACATTGTTTTTTCGAAAAAACTACACTTTTTTTTTCAAAAAACTTCACCTGCGTCCACAGTGCAATCACGTTCTTTCGAAATTAAATAGAAAGAACGCAGGGGGGTTTTCAACATTGGTAAATCTCAAAGTGCAAGGAAGAACGCCTTTTTAGAAAGAGCTCTTTCGAAAAAAGATGTGTATGGACACAGAACAGGAACATTTTTCGAAGGAAGAGGCAATCAAAAAAAGCACAGGTGCCCTGGTGGCCATTCTGTGAATAGCTGTCAGGGCTTTCTTTTGAGAGCGTGTCCATGCAGTCTAGACACTTTCTTTCAAAAAAGCCGATCGCTTTTTCGATCCTGTTTTGAGGTGTGGATGCTCTCTTTCGAAAGAAGCTTGCAGTCTAGACATACCCTAAGGTGCCACAGGACGTCTCAGTTTTGTGGATACTGGCTAACATGGCTAGCTCTCTGATCTATATGGAAATAGCTTTAAAAAGAAATAAAAGTTGAGGTAGATCCTCCTCAGTTGGCATTCCCCCACACTGATTTACACCCTTGGAGAACATGGCCCAGATATTTTATATAAAGAAACAACTATTTGAACAATGTGTTTGGAACAATATACGCTCCGAGTTTTGTTTTATCAGTTCATTCAAACTATGGCAGGGATAAAGTTTTCGGAGTTAATGTATAATCTGATGTTTAGCACCTCTCGTTGCAGAAGATCAGGCAGGACTACATGTTGGCTGTACAGTATTTCACTGCTAGCCTGCCTGGTTTACAAAACCATAAACAACTGCCAGGGAAGCGCAGGTGTCTGTGGCTGTTTTGTGCCCCGTAGGTATTTATGGACAAGATGGGTGTGTCTAGAAATCAGATTGAAAATAAGAGTAAACGTTCCGCCATTGTTTTAATGCAGGCTATGGAAGGTGTTTACAGGAGAGACTGCTCTGTTCCATGATAGGACTGCTATGGCAGCATGTAGTAGTTAAGTAGAGGAATGACGACTTATTGTTGACTCTGGTACTGAAAGTTGGGATGGGCCGTCTTCAATTACCAACAAGGGCATGAAATGCAGAACAGCCCTGCCGTTTACAAAGCACTGGCAAATCAATGAGGCAAAGATATAATGAAGAGAAAGGAGTTCTCTTTTTTTTTTTCCTTCCCCAAGTTCAAAGACAAGAAAGTTGTTGCAACTGCATAAACTGTGTTTAGGGCTACTGTCTTTGAGACTATGTCTACACTATGGGGCTTTATCGGAAAAAGGTCTGCAAATTGCACTCTGCAATTTGCATACTTTTTTCCAATTGTTTTTGTGGAAGAGGCTTTTCCAAAATTTGGCTTGGGTACACGGGGCCATATTTTTGGAAAAAACCCTCTTTTGGAAGAGCCCTTCTTCCTGGTGGAATGAGGAATACAGGGCTTCTGTAAGAGCACATCTGCTGGTTCGCAAAAAAAAAAAAAAAAGCAGAAGAGCAGATGCATTCCCTGGACACAGTGGAGTTTTTCTGGGATACCTCGGGTATTGCGGAAAAATCTTGTACTCTAGACATAGCCTGTAATTCTACAATAGGAACATTGAACTTGTGCTCTTAGAATTAAGCTTCCCAAGTTCGGAGAAACTCTACATTCTCACCCAACTTAGAACAATACTGAAACTTTCAAAGGTGAAATACTTCCTGTCTATTCTCATGAATTACAAGAAAACAAACAAAAAAAACCCCAACCAAATATAAACACCTTGATCCTGAAAAGTCTTGCTCATGTGAATAACTAAAGCATTGGTCCATGTTTTAGAACCTGTTATATTTATCTTTTTTTCCCCAAGCAACTTCTTTTTAATCCCCCAAGCAATAGTCTGATGTTGCTTTTTTGGTGTTACGATTCATTAATAAGCAGATATTTTGTTCCCAACTCTCACTCTTGTGTAGTAATGGGACTAGTATGTGTTCAGAGCTAAAGTTTTTTTTTTCCTCTTTGGTCCACTTTACTGAACAGAGCAACCTTAAAGTGATCTGCCAGGTGGATCAGACATTAGAATTCATCCCTCATGTTGCTACCTCCTTTTGGACTGAGGAGTGCAAAACTGCAGTCCTTGTAAAAATCGCCGCCAAGATTTTCAGAACAGGCTAGTGATTTTGGGGGCTTAACATGAGATGCCTTCTCAAAGGCCTGACCTTCACAGAGGGACTGCTCAGCATTTTTTTTTTTTTTTTTGAGACCCAGGCCCTTTTAAGGATGCCTTTAGGTGGGTGTTGCAAAATTGAGGCACGTTGATGCCCATCATATTTCTGGATGTTCATGTTTATTTGCTCTGCAACTCATTGGCTGCTGGGTGCCACAGTCTTGGATCTTACAGACTGGCGTGGGGGTGTAATCTTCCCAGCCTAAATCAGAGTCCCCATGAATTTCAGTGAACAAATTTCCAGGCATGAAGGAGCAGCATTTGGTTCTGAAAGGGAAGCAGGAGACGTTTTCCCCCCCATGGCCAGGCTGAATGCTATACGGAGCCTGAATGCATTCAGGTTTGATTTAAATTTTCTAATGATTTATTCAAGGTCTGTTATTCATGTAAATATTTATCAGCCTGAAGCTTTGGGGACACACAGCTCAGGAAAATGTTGTTTTAATTACAGGCCAGAGATAACCTGCATTAGTTATTGTGCAGGCTTTGTGGTCTTATCTTGCCAATGTCTTTCAAACTAATCCTTAGTACCAGCGAAACCATATGACCCTTCCCAACCTAATAGAACAATGTGTCTGCAAACGTTTCTGATATTCAGCCTAAATGTTCTCTTTTCTAATTCAGTCCATTTGCTCCTATTCATTCCTTAACACCAACTGTACTATCCTAAATATTTCTTCTTCCTGTTTGATGTTTAGTCCAATGTCTGGCATGTTATCTCTCTCCCTTTACGTCCTTCATTTGTCAGGCTATAGCTATAGAACTATTTGCACCATATCTACGTCCTTGCTGTTATAAGGACTATAGGCCATTTGCAATGACTTATCTTCCCTTACAAAATCAGTTCCTGAGACGTGTGCATTTCCAGGACCATCGCTGCTACCCGTCTTACCTGCGCTTCTCAACAAATGGCTTGTGGCAGTGAGAATGCGTGGTGAGGGTTGTTAATGGTCTCACAACCTCTTCCATGCAGGTTGCCCCTCTACCCGCATCTGGGGAGACCACTGCTTCCTGACCCCGTCACAAAATGGTTTAATTTGGCAGCATAGACAGGACTTAAGTGAGAGACGGACATGGGTACAAAACTCTGATGTGCTTGTATTTGGATGGGAGAAAGCACCCAAGGCTGGAATTTTCAAAACTGCCCAGGTTGTTTGTGCACAAATCCCTGTTGTGTTTTCCAAGGTTTATGAAGTTGTTAAAAACAAAGGCATGCCACTGGATTTCAATATGCCATAAAATGGAAAACACATTCTTATACTGTTGTTTTCAGTATCTTTAATAAGCCTTGAAATTCAATGGGATTTGGGCACATAGACACCTTTGAAAATCTTAGCCTCCTTGATTATATGCAGTTTCTCAAATGGTCCTTATGAAAGCGGGACTCCAAAGGATAACTTCTCCCGTTTTGCCTGCACATTTTATAATTACCAGAGTCAAGACATGTTATCTAGTGTCTCAGAATTGTAGCAAACATTGTATACTCGAAGTCAAGGGGTGAGCAATAAAACATTGGTGATTCACCAGGGTTAACCCATGGTGGGCTGCTACCACTATGTTTACATGCATCTTCACGGGTATGGGTGATTGCAGCTCCTATTGGCTGGGAACGGCAATCCACGGCCAATGGGAGCTGCAGTCCTCTATATCTGCGGCAGCGCAGGTACATATGGGGGCCCAGCAGGAGCTAACCCTGGCAGACTAGATCCGGCCTATGGACCAGTATTTGCCTGCCCCTGCTCTAAGCAAATGTGCATTTAACTAACACTAAACAATGATGTTTCCTAGTTGACGGTGCCTGGCCTTTTTCTTCATGCCTTACAGTGCTTCTCATTAGGTTGATTATCTGGAATAGCCAAATTGTTTTCCAATGTGTAATTGCTTAGATAGCTGGATTTCTAGAAAACTTGAGGGTCAAACTCAGTGCTAACCCAAATTAATGTAATCCATCCCTTTCGTTTCAGTAGGCTTTCCCTGAGGCCCTGAGTGCATTTTTTTGCTCAGAAAAGATGCCAGAGAGTTGGAAACTGAAATCTCTTCCCTGCATAACAAGCACAGTACAAGTTGTGGTAAATGCTTTCCTATTCTGCAGAGTGTTCTTGGTGTTCTACAAGGGAGAAGCTAGCTTAGTATCCATAAATATCTGGGGCCTGGTCCAAACCTATTGACTTCAGCAGGCTTTGGATCAGGTCCCAAATCCTCAGTCTCAGCTGAGAGGACCAACAAAAGTTTCAGTTGTAGTGGTGTAAACTAGTGGGCAAACGGACCTGCGGCAGTGTAGGTAGAATAATGCCCCAACAACCATTCAAGCCAAGACCTTTCTCCTTTGAGCTGGTTTTAGTTCCAAATGGGAGTTTCGGAACAAATGCAGAGTATAGGCCGCTCCCTGAGGCTGTGTCTAGACTGCATCTCTCTGCTGAGAAAGGGATG
>JANRFK010006693.1:5754870-5767733 GCA_030068395.1 Apalone spinifera
GGGGGGGGCGAAGAAGGGAACAATGAAAGATGTAGGGGCCAACCCTGCTCTCCTTATTTGGGTAAAAGTTCCTTTTCATCTCAGAGAGTGTTTCTCCTAAGGAGAGCAAGCATGGGCCCCTCAGCACATACAGATGAGAGCAGTTGTTTGCTCTGCTATTCCAGAAACGTGTTTTAGTTTGCCAGCCAAAAATCATTAAGTATAGATCATAATCATAGAGCGACTCCCCTCCAACTAGCAGAAAGACATCAATGGTTGAACTGTTCAAACCAACTGTTCTACCTTCTGTAGGTGAATCAGAGACAATTAGTCTATTTATTAGATTCAGTGCTATGGAAGAATGGAAACCACTAGAACTGCCTTTCGTCATGCATCAGTTCTTCAGCCTACAAAGTATTACTCGGGTATTAGGCAAGTCGTCAGACTTGTATTAGCTAAGCACATAAAAATGGGTACCAGAGATTCACTGACTTAGCAGGTAGTTGATGGAATTCTTGCTGTGGATGTGATTCTGAGGCTTGCTTCTTGTTTCCAGAATCAGACCAGGTATTGGACAGAGGGTGAAATAAGCAATTATAGATGATATAATTAATTTCTCCTTTTTGCTTCAAAGACAGTTGAAAAGACTTACATATTCCTCCTTCCTGTAAACAGTTCCTGTTACTGCCACAGGGACGTTATTCAGAAGTAGGGCGGTTGTCCGCTGGTCACAAAGGGTGGGTAGATGTCCACCAGGCAATCTTGTCATTCATTCATGACTGAGGCTATACAAATATTTGAGAGCCTCTGGTGTGTGCCATTCATCTAAAAGGGGCTCTAGGAGATGGTGATCCTATAAATGAGATACATTATGGCTGAAAGATAGCCGTCTCCTGCATGGAACAAGGAAATCTACACTAACACCCACATTTTCAAATGTGGAGTTTGTGAGCCTCCATTTTTGAGAGCTCCATCTCCATTGCCATGAGCTCCCACAAATGTAAGCACTCAAAATCAGAGATCCACATTTGAAAATGGGGCTCTCATGGCTGAAATGTGAATGCTGTTTCCTTGCCAATTGTACACCTGCGGCTTGTTTCACTGGTATGTTAATATGCATTTGTTCAAGATAGTCTACAGGGCTCAAAACGGTTCGTGCCAGCTCGTAAGTGTAGCCAGACCTGTCTGATGTGACCTTTTTGGTTTTATGTAGTACCTCCTATGGAAGATTGTAAGGAGCAAGAGCCTGGGATGGACAACAATATTTCTCTGGTGCCTTTTGAGAGACCTGCTGTTATAGAGAAGCTGACAAGCAACCTGGGAAAGCGTAAAAGCTCCACCCCACAGAAGTTTGTGGGTAAGCTTGAAGAGAGCATTTTTATTATTCCTAGTGAGTAGGACTAGGTTACGTGTTAAGAACAGTCAGAAGATCAAAGGGGAAAAACTGCACACTCAGAGTTGAGCATGATTGGGGAGGTGGGAAGGGGGAAATAATTGAAAGATGATTCAATCCAAGTAGAAAACGACCTAAAAGTAATTTGAACGTGACTAAATTGCAGTTTTGTCAATCCTAAAAGTCATGAGTCCTGCACCTGGCCCCCAAAATCTGAAGATTTAAAAATACACAGTTTGGGTCTTTTTCTTTACTTTTGGGTGTTTGAGACTTCAGGATGCATTTTGGGTCACATTTTCAAACATTTCTGTGTCTCATGAGGGCTAGAAGCCTACTTGGTAATTAAAGCTGAGATTTTCCTGTAATCCCCTGACTCCAGGAGCTGCCAGCTAAAAAACAAAGCTCAAGTAACTCATGACTTGTGAGTCAAGCAGTGAGAATTGGCACTAGTGAAATTGCCTCCCTGATACGCACATGTGATTTGTTGGGCTCCTTTCAATAAAAGCTGTCACCTGTTTATTAGCGCTGCCATTTTTCTGAGAAATGGTGGAGAGGGTGGCAAGTTAGCATCTGTGTTGAAACTTGGTTCTTAGCCAAATGCATCTGTGGGAGGAACAGAACCATATTGCATGATCTTAATTGTACCTGATTGTTTCTCTCTCCTGGAAGTTCCACACGAGTTTCAAGAAAGCGACGTTTAATCTGTTTTGCAGGTTTTCTCTTTTTTCCAGCACATTTACCATGGCCTCACTTTTGGTCCCTGTTCTACCAAATTAAATACTTTTCAGTACACGCAGGACGACCTTACCATGGTTCTCGTGCTCCTAGTAATGTTTCCTGCAAATGGGGCACTTCTTCATCACAGCAGAGTGCTATTTAGGAGAAGGTCATGTAAGCCTATGCTTGACTTTTCCCATACTGCATCTATCAGACCTTTTCTGCACTTTGTGGTCAGCAGTCTCTGAGAAGCCTAGGTTATGGACCACAATGTGTGCACGCTGGCTGAAATTTCAGAAGGAAGGGAAGTGGTATGCTGCAAATAGTGCTAGTAATTGCTGAGAGAGAGAGAGAGAGATGGGTTGTGCCCAGCTTTGAGGCATAGACTTTCTTGTTGAAACAGTGGAGATGAGGGTAGCTAGAACTGTCTTTAACAACACGGGAACAAGGGGGTTGCCAATCAAATTAAAAACAGCAAATTTAAGACCAATGAAAGTAAACACTTTCAACATAATGCACAATTGGATGGTAAAATTAATTGCCACATGAGATCATTAATGCTACAAACTAGTCAGGGTTCAAAAGAGGACTGGGCACATGTAAGCTTTATGCTAATATCCAGCATAGTCATAATAAGGATGACAGAATGCACAAGAGTTGCAGAAGAGAGAAAAATGCTCATGCTTCAAAGCATCCCCCTATAGTTCATGGGGGTTGGGAAGAAACTTGTGTTGTGTTCAGCTTATTCATAATTGCCAATGCAGGGTTTCTTGCACCTGCCTCTGAAGCATCTGGTACTGAGACTGGATAGTGGAGCATGGGCCTCATCCAGTTTTGCAGTTTCTGTGTTCTTGATCTGGCTATAAATGTGTGGTTTGTTTGGCAATGCACAATATGATAACAGAGGGGGATACTGCATCATCTTTCAGTTAATATAGAGTGAGAATAACTGGAATGGAAGATCCATAAGAATGGCCATACTGGGTCAGACCAAAAGTCCATCTAGCCCAATATCCTGTCTGCTGACATGGCCAATGCTAGGTGCCCCCAGAGGAATGAGCAGAACAGGGAATCATCAAGCAATCCCCCCACCCTCCCCGTCACCGATTCCCAGCATTGGACAGAGGCTGGGGACACCATTCTTACCCATACTGGCTAATAACCATTGATGGACCTATCTTCCATGAATCTATTTAGCTCTTTTTTGAACCCTGTTAAAGTCCTGGCCTTCACAACATCCTGTGGCAAGGAGTTCCACAGGTTAACTATGCATTGTGTCACGTAGCACTTCCTTTGTTTGTTTTAAACCTGCTGCCCCATAATCCTAACTTGATAAATCTGACAAATTACTTTTGAACACTTCTTTGACCAAGAAGAAATTGATTTTAAAAAAGAAAGCCACGTGAACAGGTGTTGAAGTGGGCGGCAAATATTTCTTTTGGCTGGTGTGGCACATATGGTGAATTGAAAATGTACGGTCCCTGTGCATTTTAGCATTATTGTAGGTCAGATTCCATTTTAAAAACTCAGCCCAAGATCTTTGCCGTTATAGTGAAACATTCTGGTTCATAACTGAAGGAACAGAGCAGTACAGCAACTTGAGTGCGTGGTCTACGTCCGGTGGAGTTATTAAACGAGGCACTGAAAGGAACAAAGGCTTTTACACATCATTTTAAGAGAAGAAAATGGCATTGGGGATGTAAAATCCTGTTTAATCAGTTAACCGGATAAGCATTGTGTTTAACTGTTAACCACTTAAATGAAGGTGGCGGGGGGGGGAGGGGGTCACTCCAGTCTAGCGGGGGCACCGAGGGCAGGCTGGAGCAGGGGCTATTGTGGCAGGGCTACAACATCCCTGCCTGCAATGCGCTGCTCCAGCCAGGGTTCACCACAAGTGGGGGCTGCTTGGGCCTGGCTAGAGGCAAGCACCACCGGTTAACCATTCACATCCCTAAATGGCATGGAATAATCTTTCAGGTGACTGAAACTCAAGTGTGGCTATCCTGAAGTTTCTTTCGGGAGAGTTAAGACACTGCCTATATTTGTGTCTTTTGTTGGCATATTTGCTTTTTTTACCCCAAGCAAATTTGCCAAAATTTTAAAAAGATGTTTGAGGGCTTTAAGTTCCTGGACAGATGAAATAGTGACTTCCTGATTTTTTTTCCCCCCCCCCGGTGTTGAGAATATGTACATCTCAGCTGGGTGATGGAATGGCAAGAGAATGAAAACTAGTGAAGTGTTGTTGATAAAAACCACTATCCAGTGACTTTAAAACATAACACCAAAATGAGTAGTCTTATGGCACCTTAGAGATCAACAAAAATAGTCCTATATATTTTTGTTAGTCTCTAAGGGTGCTTCTACACTGAGCTAAGCCAACTGCATAGCTTATTTCAAGATACTTTCAAAATAGAGCGCTATTCCAAAATGTCCCGTACTCCTTGTGGAATGAGGTTTACAGGGATGTCGGAGTAGCAAGCCAGTTATATTTTGAAATAACGGGCTTGCTCAAAGGACGCAGAATAGCTGTTTCAGAATACTATCCCGAAATAGAGCCGCAGTGTAGACATAGCCTAAGGGTTACTCGTTTTGTTGTTTTTTTTAAGTTGCAGGCTAACAAGCTACACCTCTGAGACTTTAAGACATAACTTTAACTTTTCAACTAAGAAAGCAGAACAAGCCTTTTTTTAAGAGTTGTAAATTGACCTTCCCATTTACATAACATCATGAAATAATATAATTGGAAAAGACATGGGGCAAGAGTGTGTCTAGGTATAAGTAGAACTAACACTGTTCATATTAGTAGAGATGAACTTTGTCAGAATTGAATTTGACCCGTAATTAGCATGATTCACTACTATGTTGTTCCTTTTTTACACTTCACTGTTTTAGCAGGGCTATGCACAGCTACATTAATTTAGCTTCTGCTGTGGGTAAACTAAGCTAAGACACATGATTTCTGTTATATTTATACTGATCGTGTTCTCTAAAAGAGATGCCTCTTTCAGTCTGAATAACTGAAATGCAAAATTCACCCCCAACCTAAGACCCATGCGTTCAGCTCACCCTCCCACTTGCATCTGCAACTGCAGTGAATGGGCAGATGCAACCCCCTCGCCCCATCACCACTTCTACAGGCCACTGCATCAGCACTCTTGTGGGACTACTCGTTTGTTCGGTCCCTATATGGCCATGGGTGACACAGCCCCACTGTGAGATGCAAGCCATGTTGGGGTGGTATAAACGTGTGTAGCTCCATTGAAATCATGGGCTTGCATTGTTTTCCATTAGCCGAGGAGCTGGTCCCCTATTTCCTCTTTTGGGGCACAGAGAACATCATCCGTCGGTTTCCAGCAAGTCTGGAATTCTACCAACGACAGGCTTATCTAGAGATAAGACTCAAGAGTGCCCACACTCAGGGACCAATTCCAACCCTGGGCAGAGGGCATAGGGTATATCTACTCTGCATGGCTATTTCGAAATAAGCTATTCTGGAATGGTTATTCTGAAATAGCTTATTTCAAAATAGCAATTCTATGCTGCAGGGAAGCCTCAAAATGAGTCTGAGGCAGGCTCCCCTAATGTAGACATTCTGTCTCAATTTAGAGTTCCAGGAGGAGTACCTTAGAATGGCTCTGGGAGAGGGGCTATTTCAAAATAGCTGCAGTGGAGCATCTACACACGCCGTCCTTCGAAATTGCTATTTTGGAAGAGGCATTATTCCTCGTAGAATGAGGTTTACAGATTTTAGAATAAGCCATTATTTCAAAATAACGGAATGGCTGTATAGATGCTCACATTATTATTTCGAAATAACGCTAGCGATCTCAAAATAACGGTGCAGTGTAGATGCATCATCTCTATTTTTGGTTTCTAGGTCTTAAGTGGCACTTGAATGGTACTTTGTGCTGCCTTTCTGCCTGGGCGTGAATTGCACCCTCAGTCAGGAACCCACAGAGGGTCTCTCTAGAGGGCAGTGATGGTTTTTTTTCTCCAGTGCATTCTGTGGGTTTGGGTTGGTTTTTTGATTTTTGTGTTTGATTGTTGCTTGCTCCTTGGAAGCCTCAGAGATGGACACGGAAGGGGCTAGGTGGTGGTCTGAGGTAGTACGGAGCATTCTTTTTATGTTTCCAGGTGGCTCTTACTTACGCATTTAGGGCCTAAATGCTTGCTGTGTGTGGGAAGGAATTTTCCCTCAGGTCAGATGGAAAGGGATCTCAGGGGAGTTTTGCTTTCTTCTGCTGCGTGGAGCAGGGATCCCTTGCTAGGGGGATCTGAGTATATCTTACTTAACCCTTTCCCTATCGTTGCAAAGGCCTACGCGCTGGTGCATCTTGGCCTCTCCTGTATTTTGCCTGTCGTTCACCCCAATTTATTCCCTGGACGGCTGCAATACCTTGGTGTGATTGTGGTGGTTGGGCTTGGTGTGGGGATGGTTGGGTGGCATATTAGTGGCCTGTGATATACAGGAGATCAGAGTAGATGATAAGATGGTTGCCTTAAACATGATGCCTTACACAGGATTTGTTTTTTCTTCTCTATTTCAGTTGTGTGTGCAGGTGACTTTTTTTTTCCTCACCCATTTTGTTCTTGCCTTTAGGTGAAAAGCTCATGAGATTCGGCTATCCAGATATCCACTTTGATATGAACTTAACCTACGAGAAGGAGGCTGAGCTGATGCAGTCTCACATGATGGACCAAGCCATCAACAATGCAATCACCTACCTTGGAGCTGATGCACTTCACCCCCTGATACAGCACCCGCCAAGCACAATGGCAGAGGTGGCCCCGGTCATCAGCTCAGCTTACGCTCAGGTCTATCATCCGAACAGGATAGAAAGGCCCGTTAGCAGGGAAACAGCTGACAGTCATGAAAACAACATGGATGGCCCCATCTCCCTCATCAGACCAAAGAGTCGACCCCAGGAAAGAGAGGCCTCCCCCAGCAATAGCTGCCTGGATTCTACTGACTCAGAGAGCAGCCATGAAGACCGCCAGTCCTACCAAGGAAACCCTGCCTTAATTCCTAAGAGGAAGCAAAGCCCAGCTTACATGAAGGAGGACACCCAGGCTTTGGATGCCACAAAGACTTCTAAGGGCTCTTTAAAGGATATCTACAAGGTCTTCAATGGAGAAGGGGAGCAAATCAGAGCCTTTAAGTGTGAGCACTGTCGCGTTCTTTTCCTAGACCACGTCATGTACACCATCCACATGGGTTGTCATGGCTACCGGGACCCTTTAGAATGCAACATCTGTGGGTATAGAAGCCAGGACCGCTATGAGTTCTCCTCGCATATTGTCCGAGGGGAACATACATTCCACTAGGCCTTCTCATCCAAAGGGGACTCTTATGAAGTAGAAGAACTGCACATGAAGAACTACTGCACTTACAATCCCACGTTTCACTGGCCCACCTGTTGGTTGTTTTTTTTTTTTTGTGGTTGTTGTTGTTGCTGTTGTTTAATTATTATTATTAACCTTATTGTATGAACCCAACCTCAGTCACTCTGCCTGGTGTAAGAATGGAAGGAAGAAAGGGAAAGGATGAGAGAGTTTTGTGATGTTGCTGTCTTTTTTTTTTTTTGAGGGGGGGGGTAGTCTGTTTTGCCTATTTGTGGGAATTTGAAAGGCAGTCCATTTCAGTCCCAGTTAGCTGTACATCATGTCATGCGTTGGGTAGGTGCTTTAACGTCACAATGAGTTGCCCCTCACTGGTAAATGAATAATTTCAGGCAAATTAGATAGAAACATTTCAGAGGTGAGCCCTTTCAAATGTATAGCTACGGGTGGGACAATAGCGGGTGTGGGGAACTGTATTCTACAGAATGAACAATTTTTTTTAAAGCAGAGCTGTTTTTGTTTTAGGGATTGAGGAGCACAAATCAAAGTCACTATTCCTTGCAAAATTACTTCCTAGGGTGAGCTATACCCATGGCTTCTGTGTTTACTGGAATGTGTACAACAAGTATGTGTAACACTGTACCACATAACAAGAGCTTTAGTTTCATAAGTCTTGGGGCCTCCTGTGGTAAGTTTGAGACTTTGTGATGTTGTTTTACTTAAATTATGAAGCACATTTTTTTTTTTTTAGAATTGTTAATTTGCTGTTATTTCGTAATTGTGTTGACTCACTGGCTTTGTAGAGACTCCCTAGTAGCCATACAACTTCTTCTACTTGGTCACACCTTTTCTTTTTTTAAATAATTTACAAATAACATTTTTAACCTAGCTTCTAGGTCAGTAGGTAGCCTAGGAGTGAATCCGACGACGTTCAGCCGCTGTTACAAAAGAAGCGGGCTTTTAACGATGCACATTATAAAAGCGCAGATGTGCTGGTAGCATAGAGGATGGCTGACAGATTTGGACAGCCCTGGGCAAGGTGTGGAGGGGAAGGGATGGGTCTGGGTCCCCAGAAGGGGCAGGACATTGGGCAGAAGGGGCAGGGCTGGTGGCTAACCTCCCCCCCCACCAGCCTTTCAGTGCATCCCGGTGTACGCCACCTGGGACTTGAGCAGTGATCCAAAGGGCCCAGGCCTCCAGCTGTTGCCGTTGTGGCCAGGAACCCCAGGCCCTTTTGCATCATTGGGCCTTGAGGCAGCTGTCACCTCTGCTCTGCCCCCATCCATAGAACTGAAAACATGTATAGCAAAAGCTTTCTTGTGTGATCATCTACGGGACTAACCTCTCAGCTGCAGGTGGCATATGCATGGGAGAAAACATGGGTGACCAGTTCATCAGCTGGCATTCAATTCCTCATAACTCCGTTGACTTCGGTGCATCTACTCTGAGCTACACCAGCTCAGAATCTGGCCAGGGGATGGCCATCTTTTGCTTTGTGAGTTAATGAATCAGTGACTAGGAAGTATCCTTATTAGTATCTTCAATTTTTTTTGAGAGAATCCCTTGCAGATCTTGATGTACAGCCGTGGTGTGCAACATGCTGGCCGCTAGCTACATGTGACTATTTGGCCAGTTGAGTGTGGCTCCTTGGCTCACAAAATTTACATTTTCAGAATAATGGGGCTAGTTTGCTATAGCAGGAGCCACCTTAATAGCTACTGCTTCAGAACTAGATGGACGCCACAGATGTACAGCCTCCGCTCTCATAGAGCATGAAAAACCCATAGGGGAAAACGAGTTGCTAATTTGATTTTATTTACTCTGTACTTCAGGACAACGGGCACATGAACTAGAAGCACGAAGGTTAGCTTGATTTGGTGGTACTGACACTTACTTACTCATTTCACTGCAGGGGAAAAAAGAGGCTGGTGCAATCGAGCCATGTAAGTACAGACTAAACAAGAACAGGGCAAAGGCTTTTTTTTTCCTGTTTTTTTTTCTGCCTATACAGGACTGGAGCCCCCATCAAATAACCGTTAGATGGGCTTGAGTGCTCTACCAAAAGCAAACTAGAGCATGAACCTGGAAACGTTTACACAAGTGTATCAACTTTTTGGCACAGGAGAAGCCTCAATGAATTTAGAGAGAACATTTTGCATGACTAAAGTTACTTAAGTACATACACAGTTGCAGGATGAGGCCTTATTGAATCCCCATTTGCTCATTTCAGTCTTTTTTTTTTTTCCTTACCTTGCCAGACCTGAAGCATTTGACAGCAGGAGCTAAGTGGTACTAATTGAAAACTTTTTATGGTGACGCACTTGGCAGCTGGAACCTGTGTTTAGAAAGGGTGCTGTAGATCACGGCCAAATGACTGGCTGACTGGTTCCCGGCACTGAAACGTCGTTAAGTAGGAGCTGGTAAAGTTTAGCAGTAGCCTATTAATTACAATACAGTAGGGGTAGAAATGCCTCCTTAGATAATGTGAGAGCTATTGGGGGTGGGGGGGAAGAGTATGGACTTCGGAGAGACAGATCAAAAGACCTTGACTTTTTTTTTTTTTCCTTCCTTCTGCCCTCGTTAATTTTGAGACAGATGAAGCTCAGGCAAGACTAGCTGCCCCTATTTCTCCCTTTTTCTTGTGCCCCTGTTTCTCCTTTTCTCTTGTGTCCGACTCAGTGAAAGTCGCTAATCTCCAGCTCGTGACCCCTGAACATTCTTTGACGCAAGGGTAGTTATTAAAGGGCAGACATTCCCCTCTATCAAAAGGAAGAGAAGGGAGCTGTTCTTGGCCACATGTGAAATAGAAGCACAGCTCTTCCTCTTCCCTGTCCTTCTCAGTAGCTGTTAAGAGTGGGGACAGGCTCAGGGAAGGTCTGTATTTGGTGACTTCTTCCCCAGGAAAGCCCAACTTTGCAAGAGGTGGCCCTGATCAAGTTAGCGGTGAGCACTACAGCTTTCTCTTATTCATACTCTGAAAACCACGCTATCTGGGGTGAGGGTGGAGGGGCACAGTTTGGGCACGACCTTTATGGCATAGCTCCAGAGGCAACCACGTCCCCATTGTGGGGAGGGAGGCAGTATCCTGACAAAGGGATTTCATGTGGGGGTCCCCACCTTTGTGTGCAACGTAAGGTCCATGTGGTTTCCCTCATGACAGGGTCTGTGCCCTGCTTCTTCTGTGCAAGTCACACCCTAACCTCGATGGGACAATTTGGATGCTCCCTGTGGGGTCCCCTGCGCCATGTGGATTTTCCCTGGCGGTGGCCTGGTCTCCTCTCTCTTCAGAGGTGACCAGGAATTCGGCCCAGCTGTGTGGAGAACAGTCTGCAATAAAAGCTTCTCCGGGTCCCTAGCCCCTGGCTGAGGATGGTGTGATGCATGGCAAGGCATTGAGAGAAGGCCTGTGTGAGCCAGCACATGTGGCGGGGGAGGGGCAAACCCATTGCTGAGCCTCTAAGGGAGTGCAAACGCCTGGCGCTGGAAGGGAATGGATTGGAACGATCCTGCTGACCACAGCCTGCCCCTGTATGTGAGCAAATCCGAACTCCTGATGCACTCTCCGTTAGGGACTGTTCGAGCCAGTGTTTCCCATGTCCATTTTCCTTCCTTTCCCCACCTCATTGCAGTCAAGGAAGTTCATGTGGTGCCAGCCAAGAATCGCTTGGCAGGTCAGTGCAGCTCTGAGAGAGTCACCCCCAGTGCTGCCTCTGTGGCAGCTATTGTGGAGGGAACTACATCTCGCCGGGAGTGACCCATGGCGTAGTACTACCGCAATGCCACGGAGAGGCTCAGGATGGCTTGGGCGGGACAAACCACATATTTGGAGTCAGCCCCTTCTGACAGTTTCCATTCCTAGCTAGGCCCCAACCAGGAAGTGACAAGGGAGCATTCATCGGTATTGTCATTGTCTGCTTCTTGTACTTTTTTCATCTCTCAAGGATGGGGTTGGGTGGAATGGTTTAAATTCAGGTCAAGTTTTGAGTAAAAGTTTCGGCTAATTCTTATTGTAGCATAATCAGCAAATGCAGGCCTCTGGGGAATTAGTGGAGCGAGCCATTCACAGTCAATCATGTAGACCCTCGTTGCGCAAACTTGCGTACCCAGCTCAAATCAATAGAAATGGCGATGGGGCTCTGTGTAACCTTATGGGTCTGCCCCCAAAGAGGAGCTTGCAGGATTGGGACCTTAGATGACAAAAGTTTCTCTCTTGCTGTTGGCAGATTTCTACAAGCAGCTATTGACTTCATCAAATTCATTGGTTATTCAAAATCCTTTACTAAGAAGTTTCCACAGTAAGTGGATTTTTCGCTAGCAGAATTCTTTGCTCCAAGTATATTTGCTATTGTTTACTAGTTGTTGGTTCAAAGTATGTGCTAAAATCTGGCTAGACACGCAGGATGTGCCCAAATCTTTGACTCAAAACTCAGTTACAATACTTGTGTTTACAGATTCAGAATTTGCTTTCTGTTTTTCCCGTATTTGCTTACAAATAGCTTCCCCTTCAAAATGTCCCTGCCAATAAACGCTTTCCCTGGATTTTTAAAGGGAAAAGCTAGAGTCAGACTTGGTCTAAAAGGGAGCACCCTAAACTTGAAATAAGATCTGCAATTTGCGCTATGCAAATTGCGTAGCTTATTTCAAGTCTGATTTGAAATAGGCTGTTTCGAGCCATCCCTTAAACTTCATGCAATGAGGTTTACAGTGATGGCGAAATAGCGCGCCTGTTATTTTGAAAAATATTTTGAAAAAACAGGCACGTTTCTAAGACATAGGGTAACTATTTCGGGATTCCTTGGTATCCTGAAATATCTCCACTGTGTAGACATACTCAAAAGGTGCAACTCTTAATTTTAAATACAGATGCAGCTGCTTAGCTTTGGTTTTGATTTGCCTAGGGCTTTAGATCGGTTTCTTATCGTTCTGGCTAATGACTTTTACAGCCAAAGCCCTTTTCATTGAGTTAAGAATTCCCAACTAAATATATAGGATTTTTTTTTCTATGAAACCAGCTCTTTATCGTGAACTGAAGGAGATTAAAGCAATTTCATTCTCCTGGAAAAGTGCTTCCCTCGATCAAGTAATGTCAAAGAAAATGTCTAAGCTTTAACCTGAATTGGACTCCTCTTAGAGAACCTGTTTCTATAAGTCAGCCTGACTCTTACCTGCAGTATTAGCATCTCTAACGTTAGAGCACCAGTCACAAAACTTGCTCTGTAAACAGAGTTTATACACCACCAAGTACAGAAGTTCAACATTTGTTTAACTCTCCCATTTGCTGTTTTAAACACGCATTTTGCTGGGCAGAGGCTAGAATGTTCATTGCTTTGCAGGCTCACGTCTGCATGAAATGCAATCATTTGAAACTGGGCTTTTGTGTGGGCCTTCTGCACTTTTCTCATGGATGCCCGGTGGGGGTGGGGGGGGGGGGGGG
>JANRFK010006693.1:5767743-5801315 GCA_030068395.1 Apalone spinifera
GAGATTTCCAAGCTGATCACTTGAACTTACGGGCCTGAGTAGCAATTCTAAGGTTCCTTAGTTAACTTCCTTTTACCTCACTTCTTTGAAGCAACTATTTCTTGTCATTTCATTAAGATCTCCAGGAAGAAGGGTAACATTGTTAGCAGAGTGGCCAAGATAAGACGCTTGCAAAATTAAGATGAAACTGGCTGTGTCTTGTCCTTTATCTTTAGTTTTATATGGTCTTATTTTTAAACAAGTTAACATCAGTGATGATATGCTGCACAGAGCAGCTGGAGATTTCTGATTCTGAAACCGTATATGCACTGTGTCGTATCAAATACATTTTATTGCAGATGTGCCTTTTTTCAAATGCATTTTGAAGGCTGATCTTTCACACGAAGGCCCTTCTGAATGCATTTTTAAAAAACACTAATGTTACCTAGTGGAACAGAGGAAGCTCACTTACCTAGTCAACTGGGGTTTCCCCTTGAATAGGAAAACACCGGAGCAGCATAGCTGGTTCTATATCACCTGGTCATGGGAAGGGATGTGGAATTATATGGGTCACAACATGCTCCAGCAATCTTGGCAGGCAGGCAACGCCTTTGGGGCCATGGTAAGGGCTGTAATTTAGAAACGGTTCTGTTGCTGCTCTAAACAGTGCCAGGGGCTGAAAAAGCTCCCACCTGCCCCCTGAAGGATTTGGGGCAGAAAGATGATTTAATATCACCTTCCTGCCTTTTCTGCATCCCACAGCATGAACGCCTGGTCTATACTAGACTGGGCAGGTTGGCTTAAGGTACATAACTCTAGGAGTCAGCTTACATTAAGACAAGCCTTGGCGACATCCACACAGCAGGAGGCTGACAGGAGCACACGCTCCCATTGGCTTCCCTTACTCCTCATAGAAGGAGGCGTACCAGCCACTGGCCTGTGCCTGTGCCCTTAACATTCGATTTTTAGGGGCCTTAACTGGCCTGTGCCTGTGCCCTTAACATTCGATTTTTAGGGAACGTCGATCTTCTTGTGAGTGTGGAAATGCCCCAAGTGAGCAGACTTGAGAATCTATTCCTGTGTGTATTTCAGGGCTGCGTTGCCCAGCCTAACACAGTGTGGCAGAACAAGATCAGATGTTAAAGTAGTCTATCATGGCAAAAGTTGGCTTAGCTTAAAAAAAAGGGGGGGGGGGAAGCTTGTGACTGTGGTACCAGTGCTATGGCGATTTCTCAGATGAGATGAGAGAGAAAAACAAAACTAATCTGTGAAAGGCATTCTGGAACGTGCTTGGTTACTCCAGCCAGATGGAGCTGTGTGTCCTATTTGGGGTTGTCTGAGCAGAACACTTTGTGGCACATGGCAGTATTTTTTGGTACTCGCCTTATGGGACCGGTGACTTGGTTTGACCCACCAGTTTACCCTGAATTGCCTGGGGGTTGGATTCTGGTCCCAGCACGCAGCCTGAATAACTGAAGTGAGTGAGGCCAGGAGGGCAGCAGTCCTTTTGCCAGACTATAGCACTTTCCACAGCTACGGAATCTGCAGCCCCCATGTACATCCTCACCCCCTTCCAAAGGGCTGGCAATTCCCATTGGAAGCGTGTAGCCTGCTGATCCACCCTGGCTCTTTCTCAAATCCCTCCGTGTGCCTAAGCATAACAGGCCCCTTTTGGAACCAACACAGTGGCTCTCCTGTGGTCTGGACCCCCCATGCTCACAGGAGTTGGGTGGGAGATAAATAAATAAAAGGCTTTGCCCATAGCAAATATTTTACCTCTCCTGGAATGTAAAGTAAAGCCCTTACATCCCATGAGGAATTTTCCTCTAGTACCGTATAAAAATATTATTATTTAGTGTCCTCTGACTTCATGCATCACCCTTCCTGGAAGGGTATTTCTTTTCCAATATTAGTTGCGTATGATATGAAATGAGCACAATAGGCTCATGAGGTGGTAATATGCTAACTTTCCTCCATGCTGTGCGATTAACTCTAGGCCAGCATAACCACACAACAATACCTTTATAGATGGCTAAACTGCTACACTCTTTCAGTTGGTGTCCGTGGAAATGTTCTTGCCTGTGTCCATTCACTCATAGTCTTACAGGGGCAAATAGGAGTAATCTCATGCCGGCATTCCATCTGTTCACCATTCTCTATCCTCATACAGGGTCTTTGCCTTTCAAACGTGCCCTAGAGCCAACCGCATCTGTACATTTGCAGACAAAGGATTCTTTCTCTGTCAACAAAGATGTAATAGGTTGGTGCAGTGAAGCCTGTTATTATGTAAGCCTTCAATGTTTTTATAAAAAAATTGCAGTCTATGTACTAGCACAGTCTGAGGCATGATGAAGTCCCAAGTAAATGACAGCTGTCAAGTTCAATTCTCAAAGCCTGTTCTGAGGAGTTTGGCTCTTTTTAGATCAATTTGTTCACTTAGGGCCTAAGCCAGAATGGATTGGTTAGGTCTACACTGCAATGTAAGCCCAGGGTTAATAGAACTTGAGTGAGTAAACTCTGATTTTGTTACTTGAGGGCTCGTGTGTCTATGCTCATTTGTAAAACCAGGCTAGAAATTGTTGACCCCTGGATCTCAGTCTGGAGCTCCAGCATCTACATTGCATGATTATCAGCATTCGTGGTTCAGTGTGGGGAAAACTCTACTGTCTACCAGACTTGATTGGCCAGAGGACAAAGAACATCAACTCATTGGATTGTGGAATATTTTGGCATACTCCCAGCACGTGCGTCTGGTGGAGTTGCATCTACGCTGCAAAGCAATGGGGTTTGAATCTTGGGTCCTGATTTGATTCAGGGTTGGCCCCTTTACCACCACAGGGCTCTAGGTCTAGGAATCTGAGCCCAGATTAGCACAATTTTTGTGTAGGTGGGGGCAGGCCTGATGCTCAGTTCAAACCCAGTTCAAAACTTAGTTGTTTGAAGCCACTGAAAAGACTCCTTTTGACTCCAGTGGGCTTTGGATGAAACCTATATGCCTCAGTCCAACAAAACATTTCATCGCGTGCTTAACTTTAAGCACTCAAGCAGTCTCACTCAAGTCCATTGGCCCACTTGATTAAAGGACTAAAGTTCAGCAGGTGCTTAATTTCTTTTATTGGATCAGAGCCTTATTTGCTAACGGGTAAGGTTCAATCTCTCTCAGCCGGTCTCAGTAATACAAATTCGTGAGGTCCTATGGTAAATATGTATTCATTTAAATTTGTGACCTAGACTTCACCCCATCCTGGAATGACTAGTAGGCTGCTTTTCATTGTGAATCAACTGTAAAATATGTAGGCCCACTGCAAAAGCAGAATCGAGCGCGTGACTCCATAGTAGGTACTAAGGAGCCATTTTGCAGGGAATTGAGCCATTTAGTTTTACCTCCAAGTGTCAAAGTAAGAAAAGTTTTGTGGAGGGGCAGAGGTTACTGAATCCCTTACTATGCACTTACTGAGATTTGACATTACTTACTGGAAATGGATGTTCATTTCTGAACACACGATAACAAGGGAAGGACTTTGGGTTATTTTTGTAGTGGTTCAGACTTCTGAAACTGTGATCCATTATTTGACTAATTATCAAGCATTCTCAGAGCTTGAACATCTTCACTTCCTGTTTCATGTAGCAAAGTTTTCTTTGTTTTCTCTTTCTCTCCTCCTTCTCTTAGCTTGAACACTGGGTCAGCTCTTAGCTCCCATAGCTTTGGTAGTTTGTTTTTTTCCTGTTTGTTCATTGGCTGTACAAGCCGTTTACATATTTTTGTACTCAAGTGTAGTTTTATATTAAAACAGAGGGGAAAATATTTGAGAGAAAAAATATTAAGGTACAGAATCTTTGTTACACTTTCAAAACTAGGGTACCTAAAGAGATGACTCCACTACTATGTACTTGTAATACTGTATATTTGCCTTCCTTTTTAGTCAGTTTTATTTTGGGGGTTGTAATTTTTTCCCTAAAATGTATATCTTTTTATGAGAGACTGGAGACTTTTAATGCAAATGTTTAGAAAGATTTAAAATTGTAAAGTAAAGTCATATAATTTTTTTTTCCTTTTGGAAGAAAATGCTTTAAAAGAAGTTTTGCTACTGTTATATTCCAGGGTTGAGGTCCCTGACCTCAAAATCACTCTTGTTGCTTCATTCTTGGACCTTGCTTTTAGAATGTGCTTCTTGCAAACATGGAAGATTGCTTACATTACTCAGTTTAAAAAAAAAAAGACAAGGAGAAAACATTTTTGGGTTATTTTTCTGTTCAAGTGCAATATTTTCCCTGACACTTTTAAATTGTTTAGCAGTTTCTTTCTCTTTCCTCAATCAACACAAATAAAAAAAACACCAACGTTCTCTATCTGAAATCCTATAAAGGAGAAGATTCAAATAATTACAGACTGCCAAAAGGCGAGAGAGGAAAAGCTAAGGCTAAAAGCCTGTTCTTTATTCCCTGCTATGGTTTGACATCAAAACACGTACAAATGGTTTGAACTATGGTCATGTGTTTTATTGTTTCTATTTCTCTTGGTCCTATTTAAATACAGTTTTTCTTAAGAAAAGCACTTAGTGTGGACAGTTATAAAACACTTGGGGCCTGATCCAAAGCCTCATCAATGAACAGGATCCTCTGGGCCTTCATGGTGGACTTTGGATCAGCTCCTCACCTCTTGACTAAGGCAGACTCCCATGGATTCTGGTGAGAGAGTTGCCTGTTTAAGAAGTGCGAGGATTTGTGACCATATCTACCTTAGAGACCTGAAGCGCTTCCTTAAAGTTGTCGTCTTACATAGGTGTAGAGGGGGCTTGTTTTACATATCATACATATTTATATCTAAGTATGTTAAAGGTCTATTTCCCAGTAGACTGAGGCTACTGTTCTGTAAATATGTATTTAGGTACCTGATAATAAAAAAAAATCCCTCAAGAGTTCTTGGACAGGCCATTACAGTGCATGCACAGTAAGCCATTTTGGTCACTTCATGTTTTTATTTAAGATACTTCCTCACAATAATAGCAAAGGCAGTTGGAATTTATCGTGCTCCAAGTGATTGCCAGAATTGTTGCCAAGACACTTTTGAGTTAAAAAAAAAAAAAAAAAAAAAAAAAAGGCAAAACATCTTCATCCTGGTGAGCTCCCCAGGTTCCTGTTCATGCTTGTAGAGCCAGATTCTGATACCGGAGGCATTTTGAGTAGCCCCTTACGCCACAATGGGTCTTGTTAAGGCCAATGGGATCGCTCTCGGAGCAAGAAGCTGCTGAGTGGAGTGGGGGGAGAGGGGGCATCAGAATCTGACCCTGAAGCTTGGTGCACATGGATGCACCTTCAATCACTTCTGTGGAGTTGATTCCTCTAGAGCTGAATGTGACATCTGTCATTTAGGAAGAGGCAAACCAATTAAGTAATGTGGCCAATCACAGCTTTCCTCCAGGTTGAGTCCCAGTTCTGTGCAGCAGCATATAACTCAAATGAAAAATCCTCTAAACATCAGCGTCGTGGCCTGATTCAAAGTCAGTACGAATCTTCCTGCTGCCTTCAGTGGACTTGAGAACATGCCCCTTCGGCCGAAGTTCTGAAACTTCCCTTCAGCTGTGGTACGCCGTGAACCACTCTCATGCAAATCTATACACCCTGGCTCAACAGTTTTGCTACTGCAGGCAGAAATATGGGACTTGTGTTTTCTTTTCCTTCCCGTTAGTGCATAATCGAGTTCCATCATATGTGTGCGAATGGTGTACAGCCATGTGAGAGTGCGAGTCTGTATGTGTGTATAAATAAAAGAAGCTGCAGAAACTTTGTAATACTTTGTGAAAAGGATTATATTATAAAAGTTTTTACTGTCTGAGTGCACAGCTACTGGAATAAATGTAGGGAATCTCAGGAACAAGCATATAATTTGTCCAAGACTTATTTCTTCTCTGAAGTGTAAGTGCAGTTTTTAATTCTGTATATTATTTAATATTTTACCAATAAAAATAAACTTCTGACATGAAAGGGTTTTCCATACAAACTTTCTGGTGACATTGGTGTTCATGTACATTTCTCATGCCATTGAGAACATCAATAGCTGAATAACTAGGTAGTTGGAATCATCATTACATATAATGGCAAATCATATTAACTAATTGGAAAGAATTCTGATACAATACAGAAAACCTGAAGACTGGATTGGTTGATATTGGTAACTAGAAGCCTTTTCCAATGTCCATTAAAGCCAAGGTTAATCTGTCCATTGACTTCAGTGCAATGAAGTTTGGCTCCTTATTTAAAGGGCTGTTCCCACTGAGATAAACAGTTGACATGAAAGCGAAGGCTGACTGACAGCTGACAATTGTCATTTGGCTGGCAGTGTCCGTGAGTTTCTTAGTCCAGTTCCAACTGGACCCACATTCAATTTACTCACCATATTTAGCACCCTCACTCAGGAGGCCTTTGATTGGATGGATCTGGAGGTGGAATTATTCCTACAGCCAGACATGCTCCTTCCAGGTTGGTTTTGTGGGGAAGCTTGACTTTGCCTCTATCTGTTCCTTACCCTCTCTTGATGATAATAAAAGACGTTGGTTTTCAGAGCTGTCAATCCAGTAGCTTTCACGAGCACTAAATTCCCTTTCAAATAAACGTTTTTAAAAACACAATTAAAACCTACCAGGAAACTCCAGAAGTTGTGGGTTACTTTAAGGCTCTTACAAAATATTGGTTCCATTACCAAAATCGCATTCCTTGTCCCTTAGGTAGCTCATTGCCATCATAAGGGTAACGGTTCTGAGCATCACTGGCACGAATTGGCACATTAAGTGCTGCTGGTGGGGATTGTCTCAGACACACACTTACATTTACTGTAGTACGTTTTTTCCATCTTTCTTCCCTGTAGTGTATCCATTACTGTTAGTTACTGGTTTTCACTTTGAAAGATTCCAAGATACAGGGAATGTTATACTTTCCGTACATCTTTTTACTCAACGGTTGCCCTCCCAGCTGAAAGACAAGTCACATCAAACTGTTACAAGATGGCGAAGGAGAGAGGGGCAAGATGGGGCCCTGTTTCAAAGGCCAGTGGAGTCAGTGATCTCCCATTGTCTTTGATGGGCTTTGGAGCAGGTTGTAAAAGCTTAGGGGGGAGAAAGAAAAAGCCAGACTGATGGATGACTGTTAAGCCTGATGAGATTTAATTTTTCTATGCATGAAGGAAATTGCATGCAGATTTTCAGGGGCTTATGGGAGTCTACTATCAAGGCCTTAAGGACAGTATACAATTACACTCTTAGCATAAATTTGTTGGCTAAGGTTCAAATAATGGTGTAATAACGTCCTTTTCCGATGCCTTCCTTGACAATAGCTAAAAAGCAAAGTGGCCAGACAACCTTGCTGACGAGCCTTGTGTTAGGCATTAGGAAATGAAGTCTGTATGGCTAAATCTTGTTCTGCGGTGTTTATTTTTCCAGGTAACCAAGGGTTGGGGTTTTTTTCAATTGTCTTAAAAGTGGCCTCATCCCTGCGTCTCTCCAGAAAGGCTATTACAATGCAAAAGAGTTTCCAACTGGAGTCTGTGTTTTCTTGTTTGAACCCAATATAATCATGGTTAGTCCTGCCACAAACAAATTCCTCTGTTCTGCTTGTTGGATACACTATCTACCTTGTGCACTATGCGTCCTATCCCATTCCTCACTCCCACAATATGTATTGTAGCAGAGCTCTGGCTGTGCCCATGGGTCCTGTGTTTCTGGTGGATCATGTTCAGCCTCAGAGGCTCAGTATGTCCCACTACATGGCCTCTTTTTTTTTATTAGAGGCAGGAGTCTCAGCCTACAGAGCAGTTCTCATCACTGAGTAGTTCATAATGGGAGGGCGAGGTGAAACCCCTCTATAGTCCTGGCCTCCCTATCCAGGGATAGACCCTGTAGTGGTGTGAGGAGGGTTGTGAGGCACTCCGGTCCACCTACTCCTCCAGGTTCTGGCCCAGGGATCCTAAGGCAGCGGCAACAGATAGGGCTGGTTCTACTCTGTCTGGCAGCTACTTCTCTGGGCCACTTCCCCAAACAATCCCTTCCAGCACCTTCCCTCTGGTGCCTGAGCAGCTTGTCCTGTTCCTCCATGGCACTTTGTCTGGCTTGCAGTTCCCGGCTTTCACTCAGGGTGTGTCTAGACTACAGGGTTTTGTTGACAAAAGTGGACTTTTGTCAACAAAACTATATCTGCATCTACGCTGCCGCTGAGTTCTGTCGACATAACGTCGACAGAACTCAGCAGTTTTGTCGACAGCTGTAAACCTCATTCTACAAGGAATAACGCCTTTTGTCGACAGAGTTCTGTCGACAGAAGGCGTTATTGCATCTACACTCTCCTTTGTGTCTACACTGTCATGTCGACAAAGCGGCTTGCTTTGTCGACCGAACTGGATGTAGTCAAGACGCTCTTTGTCGACAGAAGCTTTGTCGATGGGATCTGTCAACAAAACTTCTGTCAACAAAAGCCTGTAGTCTAGATGTACCCTCAGACTCTTCTTACTCCCAGAACTTTGGCTCGTCCCTTCCTCATCAGATACCTCCCCACTAACAGAAGAGGAGCCCTCTTGAACCAGTCTCAACTGGCTCTTGATTAGCCCCAGATGGTCTGATGAGCCTGATTCCCTTGGCTCTGGAAGGCTCCTAATTAGCTCCAGGTGCAGGTGTTCCAATTGGCCTGATTGTCCAGACTGCTTCTAGAAAGTTCCTGCTGGTTCTAGGCCAGCCCCTGCCACTTTACCCAGGGAACAGAGACCTACTTGATCAAGGGCTCACATACTTTCCTTTTAGCATCTTTTATATCCCTCTGACCTGACCTGACCTTGTCACAGTATATAACAGGGGCAGGCAAAGCACCTCTTGCAGGTTAGATTTGGCTTGCCAAACCACTGGATCCAGCCTGCAGACACCCTTCTGGGACCCTCAGGCACGCAGGAGCCACTGTTTTAAGTGCAGGACTCCTCCATGTGCTTCTTTGCTCTAGAGGGAGCGGGAGGCTTTGTGTGATCTCCCTATTCCCAGCCCAATCTCTCAGTGCCTATTGGTCAGAAACAACCAGCCAATAGGAGTTGAGAGATTGGCCTTGGGGACAGGGGCTATGCAAGCCTCTCCCTGCTCCCGGAGTGAGAGCACATGGAGGGAGCAGCCTGCAGTTTTAAGCTATCTGGGACTGCAGCAAGAAGGAAGCCCAGTCTACCTTGCAGGGCTGCTGGCTGGGAGATGCTTATGTAAGTACCTTCCAGCCAGAGCCTGTCTCTGGCACCCTTGCTTCTAAACTTCCTTCTCCAGGTCACTATCCCAAACCCTCTGCACCCCCCCACTTCTAGGTCACAACTTCCAGACTCTGTACCCTCTTCTACACCCCTCACAGGCCAGAATTCTTTTCTGCAGCCCCAATCCCCTGACCCAGGTCATATCCCCTCCTTTGCCCAAACTCACTCTGAGACCTCACACCATCTCCTGCACCCCAATCCCTTACTCCATGCACTCTTCTGCACCATCCTAGACCCCGCACCTCCTCCACAGAAAAGTGCGGCCCTTGACCACTTTCTAAAATCTTATAGTGGCCCCCCACCCAAAATTATTGCTCACTCCTGGCATATAATGTGTGTCTGCCTTGCCTGTCCAAGATATTTGATTCAAAGTGATTTTTTTTCACAGCAATAGTGACCAATGATTCAAGGCCTTTCTGAAAGATTTTTTTAGTAGTTATCTATGTAGAGCTATAGGATTCATGCCACTTCAGACAAGTTAGAAAAGCCCATATAGTGTAACAATCAACCCCGCAAAAGACAGCTGTGCTAAAACTAAATAGTTGTCCCAATCACTAAGGATTAGCTATCAGTGTGTCTACACTGGCAGATTTTTACAGAACTGCTCACAGAATGCTGCAGGGAAACTGCTGTTATGTGTCCACACTCTGCTCCTTGTGATGGGGGAGCATGACCACATTAGAAGCTCCTGTAATGCCACAGTGGCAAGAAACAACCCCTCCTGAGGCAGAAGGAAGGGGAAACCCCATCTGGCTCTTTGCACTGCAATATCTCTTTCTCTCTCACATACGTGCACACACACACACACGCCTACCTCCATGTTCAACAGCAGGAACATTCCACCTGGCTGGTTTGCTCCATGTCCCCGAGCCAATCAGCACAGCCTTCAGGCTGTCTGAAATGGATCTCTGAAAGGGGATTTGCTTATCTGCAGGGCAGACAAATGAGTTCCAAAAGAGCAGAGGAGATTGAGGGATTATGGGCCATTCTTGGAGGCCAGTCACAATGCAGCAAGCAATTTGTTTCCACACTGGTTTCCCCCTTTGCTGTATCCAGAGCTCAGCTAGCTCTCTACTTCTCATCTAGAGCGCACCAATTGAGGAATTAGTGCACACTAAGTGCTTTGCCACTGTGGACACTTCCGGGGAGCTATAGCACTGGGAGCTAATTTACTGCCCAGTAATTTGCCAGTGTAGACTTAGCCTAGGTCTATAGCTTTCTTGACTATGGTGCCAATATGTCTAACAATGCATTATCTTTGGTGTGTAGTAGGCCAAGAAAATGGTCAGAATTGCACTTGAATGTGTGTTTCTCTCAAAAGCCATGAGTGGGCAAAGAGATTCTTCCTTTCTTTTATCTTTTTAGTTGAGCATAAGTTCCCTGAGTGCCTATACGGAATCATTTTAAATATGACTCCGCAAGGAGAATGATGGCATTATTTGATATAAGGGACCACTATGCCCTCTACATTCGCTATTGCCAAATATGGAATAATTAAATGACCAAACAAAGTTTGCTTGGATTGCAATTGGAACCTGACTTTTTCTTTGGCACTCTTAATGTATTTAGTCCCAAGTAAATTCCATTTTTACCATTCTTCCCTTCAGAACATAGACTCACAGAACAGTAGAACTGGAAGGGATCTCGAGAGGCCATCAAGTCCAGTCCCCTGCCCTCATGGCAGGACCAAGCATCATCTAGATCATCCTTGATAGATGTCTGTCTCACGTGCTATTAAATATCTCCAGGGATGGAGATTCCACAACCTCCCTAGGCAATTTATTCCAGTGTTTAACCACCCTGACAGGATGTTTTTCCAAATGGCAACAGAATTATTGAACACATACCAGGCCACGATCTCCAACATGGTGGTCTCAGTGCATGATTTTTCACAGATGAATACCTTGTGAGCTGTAATAACTTTTGGATACAAAGAGTTGAAGGAATTAATGTGTAAATTTGCTTTCAACATAGGAGTGGAATGAAAGCTTTTTTAAAATTAATATGCTTATAAAGTAACCTGCATATCCTACTAATGCCTATTGCAAGTAATACTGCTGAAGTAGCTGAATAAAACTTTTGCCCGTGTGTTAGTATAGGAAAAAGTCTCCACCCTCTTGATGACAGTATAGAAATGCTGAATATTATCTCATTATTGATGTTTGTTTATTAATTCACACACATCTGTTTGTTTGTTAATTCTCACACATCTATAATTCCACATTACAACCCAGTCCGACTGAAAGAGGAATGGGAGATACAAGACTTCCACGTAAGCGTAGAACATCCATTCCTTCACAATCTGCCATCAAAACTCATCCCTCAGCATGGAAGACTTCCCCAACTAGACAAGGAAGAAAGATCTTGACCCATTCCCTCGGACTTTTATGAACTATCCCTATTCTTTAGCCATTGTATGCTTTCTTACTGGCTAACACTTCACCCTGTCTAACATCACAGGCTGAGTGAACATTTTCCCAAATTGTCTTGCTTTTTTTTCGGAAAACATTAAACCTTTCTTTGAAAAGCCAAACCTCATCAAACCCACAAAGCTTTGTGGTTTTGGCCAAACCCTTTTCAGTTTTTCACTGAAAAGGCAACATTTTCCACCCCTATCTAAATCTGATTACTTTTTGGTTGCACAAATCAATGGCTCTTCCAGCGTTAGGGCTGGCTATGTTTTAATTCACTGTAACACTTAACGATGCTGCAAGGAGTGAAGAGTATTACATAGACCTGAACAACCACCACATCTAACTCCTATTTTCAACCCTTCTAACTGTTTATTTTGTGGCTTTTACTAGCTGATCACTATCTTCACAGCAGAGGAGACTTAGATCTATCAAGCAGAAGCCTTATATTCCTAAAATAAAATAAAAAGTACTAAGCATACCTAAAAATGTCCATCTCTTAAACATTTTTTTTGAAGCTTTTACTCTCTCTGAAATAAAATTAACTTGTTTTTACGGTGCATTTTTGGCAGGTAGTTGCAAAATCCTCCGACCCTCCAACCTGAAACTCATCAACTACAGTATATTTTGACACTAGTTGTCCCAGACTCTGAATATTAGTCATGATTGGTAAGAAAGGGGGGATAACGCAAGAGAAAAAACTCTCTAGTCTGCTTTTGATGCTGATCTTGAATGCCAGCTCATTTTGAGTTCCTTAACAACAATTATGTTGCTAGGCATGTTTGTTTAGATTAGTTTTTGAAAGCTATTTTAGGAGGTATTTTCCAGGTCCCGACACCTATCCCAAACTGCTTTTAGATTCACTCCTGCAATCATTTTTCTTCATTTTATAACATGGTGTTACAGTTATTGTAATGCCATTGTGAAGTCCAGCACACCCCGAAGGGAAGGGGAAATTCATATAACAAGCCAGATTCTTGGCTCATGTAAGTCAGTGTCGCTCTCTTAACTTGTTTTGTTTTGGGGTATTTTTGTTTGTTGGTTTTTATTGAATTCTGTTGATTTCTTCCATCTGAAGATTTGTGCCCGTGTCTTACAGGATGTGTTGTTCTTTCAATATTGCATCATAAGCAATGTGCAGATTGTGAACACTGTGTACATCTTACCAGATGAGCTTTGGAAAGAACTCATATCTGGACATAGTAGGTATGTGGCTTATATCCCCTTTTCATGTAATTTACATTCTAGATTCCAGTCAATATAATGTCATAGATACAGAGGTAAAAATTCAGTTTAAAAGCTCAGTTTTTGGGTGTTCAACTCGACACTCAGGACCTTAATGCCTGGTGTTTTGCCACCTGCTGCTCGTAGAGCCTCTGAAAACAATGTTCTAGGTATCTCAAGTAAGACACACAAAACCAGTGGCATTCCAGAACTGATCTCAATAACACCATATACCATGATAAAAACTGCTCTTTCTAATCACTATTACCCTGCATTTGCTGTGTTAGCCTCAGCATCATATTGTTAGTTCATGTCTAGCTGGTTATCTGCTAAATCCCTTTTCTGAGTCCCTACTTCCAAAATACAATCCCATAGCCTATAAGAACAATCTATGCTCTTCGTTCCTAAGTATAACATTGCTTTTAGCTGGACTGACACACATGTTCTTGAAGTGAGCCTAGGTTACCATGAGATTTAGTTTGGTCTCTATAACTGTTCTGTCATTTATTTCTCCCCCAATCCTTGTCAGCTGCAAACTTTACCAGTAATGCTTTCATGTTGTCTTCAGATCATTGATAAAGATATTGAACAGCATTAGGCTAAGCACAGATTTATGTAGAATCCTATTAGGAACATCCTTCACTGGATGGTGATTGCCAGTTACTTTGTGAGACCTATCAGGTAGCCACTTTTTAATCCATTAAATATATGCGTGTTGATTTTTGTCCTCTCCTATGAGTGACCATCAGAATAGCAATAATGCTGAATTCCATGTTACAATGGTCAAATCAGCCAGAAAACGTCTGGCAGATGAATTTCTTCATTAATCTGGAATGATGCAGCCTCATCCAGTTTCAGCCAACTTCAACAAGTTTCAGGAGGCACCTTGATACAGTGAAGAACAACTGAAAGCATTCTGAGTTTAGTATGCATACAGTCTGAGACATCTTTGGTTTAAAAAAAACAACAGCCCCCCCCCCAAGTTGTTAAGGAAGGAGTAGGTCTGAAATTTTCACCACAGTTCATTATAGATGACTGAATTTAAAGTCGCTCATTCCCCAATGGCTCTTTCACCGTCCTGTACTGCAAAATAGAGGCAAATAAATAGCTACCATGCACCACCATGCTTTACAGCATATACTCATTTTAACTAAAGATCTCCTGTTTCCAGTCTGTTCAGAGCCTCGTGCTAGTCAGGAGAAGGTGGCGACATTTGCTGTTATTTTAGTTTGATCTGTGTTTGATTCTAAACTAAGTCAGTTGAGGCAGAGGATGAATAAGATCATGGAAGCGCAAAGCCTTGATGCAATCTTCCCTTTAGTGGTTTGCCACAATTCCACGGCCAGTCCCCTATCCCAAGAGACACATCAGCAGAATCTCCCATCGAACGTTTATCAAGATGGAAACAAAGCCAGGCTTGCAATTCTTGATAAAATGTTTAGCCTTCTAACTGCCTGCTGGCTTATCTGTTGTCCTGCAGCATTAACCATAACTTCTTTCCTGACCCAGTTCACTTCTTGTTTTTAGCAGAACTGTGAGGACTTAGGAGGGGGAAAAAACTTGCTCTCTGAAAAGTTCTTTTCCCATGTTAAAAGTTCTTCAGCCTAGAGGCAACACTTGGTGTTTGCTTCAAGTTGTTAATAAACTACCTTACCTTAACTGGGATTTTACCTCTTAGTTACTACATGTTGGCAAAGGGTTTGTCTACAGAGTTCCCTCAGGAAATTTAATCTGAAATAATGTTTAAAGTTGCTTAGTTGCTCTGCATTAAACTTCTGAGTGGATGATCTTATTCAGAATTAAAATGACGGACCAAGTGAATTAAGCTCAACTGAATTAAAGCCACCTCAATTCTGAATAAATATCCAAACAAGATGCTAACTAATCCACTTTTAATTCACACCTTTAATGAAATGAGACTAATTTTACCAAATGTCCCCACAGAGACAAGCCATAGCACAAATTAAGACATCTTTTTTTCCCTAGTGAAAATGCTTTTGATTATGCAATGAGATGAGACAAAGCTCCTTGCATCCTCTCCACCATTGCATCTCCTCAGAAAGAGGTAAGTATCTTTTTAGCCTTCCAAACTTTGTGTAGGCCCTGCCGTTTTTCAAGTATTTCCAGCTTATACACATCAGAGTTGGAGTGGGGGAAGGGAGGGAGGATGAAGATCAGCAGAGACATCATCTAAAAGGAAAAGCCATTAAGAACTTCTCTCGTGCTTTGGTTCATACAATCTGGTTTTCTTTAGCTCCTTTTGTCATCTCCATTTTCAAACAACAGGAATCTTTTTAAGAATAGAATTGGAGCCCATTCAAGCTGCTGATATTTTAACTTTGCCTGGGGTTTCAACAGAATGCTAGATTAGGGTTGGGTGAAACCTCAGGAGGTCATGTAGTCCAACCCCCTGCTCAAAGCAGGACCAACCCCAACTAAATCAGCCCAGCCAGGGCTTGGTCAATAAATTGATTCTGCCACTTGGTATCCAAAATGAATTCCATGAATGCAATGGTGGCACTGTCAGTCTTCCTTCTATTGAACATCAAAGAAGAGGCATGACTTCCCTTCACAAAAACTAAGATTCTGACTAGTTGTAGTTAATTAAAAAACAAAAACAAACAAACAAACCCCCTGCATTTTAAAAACAAAAAAAGGTGGTCTTAACCGTGGCTTTCCTGTCAGATTTATATTTAATAATAACATTTAGCACACATGTTGTACTCCGACAAGAAGCCAGGCAGATGTTTTGTTTTATGCAGAAGACTATCTCCATTGAAGTTAACACATACATTTAAGCATGTGCACAAATCTGTTCTGGTTTACGACTTTACATTTTAAATATCAGACTAGATCGTCTACTGCTGTAAATTTGCATAGCTCCATGAGAGTCTCCATTTAGAACAGTTCAGGCTATGAATGTTTTTCTTTCTATGATCTCAGTTTCTCTGGCTGGATGTTTTTCCCCAAAAAATAATTTTAAAACCCTACCTCATAATGGATTTTATTCCCAGTGATCTGTTTCCCTGTTACAGAAAGAACAGGTTTGAAGTAATAAATTCATACAGTTATCCTGCTTTGGTTTCGTTCTGGTTTCCCCCTGGGGAATGCTATAAAATAATAATATGCTGTGTAATGATTTATGGGCTAAGATAAGAGCTTACTGTTTTGTTAAGTCCTGTGATGGGTGCAGTCAATAAGCCTAGATTAATAGTTATATATTTTAATTAGGGCAAACCCACAGCTCCGTCTATTGAGATGTTTGTTGTGCAGGATGGGGGCATAATCCCACCAACATGGTAACACATAGTGGGATTCTAGAACCATCTAACTAACTTCCCAGGTAATTTGTGCCTTGATGGCTTAGGAAAGCTTAGTGCAGAAAGCTACAAGATGTGGGGTGACGGTGTGTGTGCTTACCAAATCACCACTGTCTGTGAGAATCTGGATACAAAATTCACAGACGCATCACAGCATCTGGTGTTGAAGCTGGGAACTGAACTTAAGCATGATGGGGCTGGACCTGCTTTGTAAATATGGATCCTCTCTCTCTATCCACATTATTATTGTGTTGTTCTGACTATATTGCAGACATTATAGTGGAATTAAAAGTCACGATTGGCTGGCTGACTCTACAAAATCATAATAGAGCTGGATGAAACATTTTTGCGAAACATTTAATTTTTCATACCTGAAACTTGGATTCCCTCCCCCCCGGAAACGATGGTTTAAAGGATCTTAGCACAGACTGAGGATCTGGTTTATAGCCACTGAAGTCACTTGTAGGTTACCATTTAAAGGAACCTGGAAGAGGGTTGGGGAGAAAGTAGAAAAGCAAACTTGCAGGCCCACTGCTAGTTTTTACCCTGCTCTGGCTTTAACATGATTTTTAAAGAACATGGGTTTTACACCAAAGAGGGAGCAGGTGAGAGGGCAATTAGAAAAAGTAAGCAAGCAAATCAGTCAGTTGTAACCAATTAATGTTATTGGATGGCACATGGCCTTTCACAACACCCCTCATCGGTGTAATTAATATTCTCAGGTTGTCACCATTCCACCCACTGCATCCCAGGTATATTCTTATCACCTCCGTTTTGATTTTCCCATGTTCTCTTCTTTCAAATTGCACTTAGACACTTGTAGAGTGGTTATATCATGATCCCAGTGCGCTGAATTGCAGTTGCATGTCTCAAATGCCAGGTTCCCCACCTCTCAAACTGCAACAGCCTCAGATGTTTTGCAAGCCTGGCACAGCCTGATGTTTTATTTTTTAAAAGGTTATGCCTAGAAATCAACAGAATTGATACCATCCCTGATGAAATTGAATAAAGCAGGGAACTCTTTGGTTAGAGTATTGCAAATAATCAAAATATTGTACTGTCCTTTTGTTTGTAGAGGTAAGCAGGAAGAGATGGGGAGTTCTTTGAGGCCACCTTTTTGCTCTGTTTTGGTGTGGCACCTGGCATAATGGGGTCCCTAGGTCCGGGAATCTATTCGCTACCGTCAGCCATATATCAGCGGGTTCAGGAGAGATGCTCCTTAGCTGAAGGAGCATCTCTCCTGAATGCATTTGAAGCTTCTCATTACATCTGTGCACTTAGCAGTTGAGTGTGCCCCATAAAACTAATTTAGGGGGAGATCATCAAAGGCCCAATGTGCAGTTTGTGAAAAACTTTCCCATTTGGGGTTTTTTGAAAATCTTCCTCTTAAAGACCATGAAAGTGCAATAGAGAAATAGTCATTTGGAGACAAAGCCAAAGCCACAGAAATAGAAACAGCAGCAGTTCAAGCGTGAAGACCTTTCCGGGCCTCAATCCACACATGCACTTTGAGGTGACAAAAAGATAAGCGGAAGAGGATATCAGTCAAAGAAAGGAATCAACTCTTGTGGCGAGGCTGTTTGCAATATTGGGAAATAGGATATGAATGTGGAGTAATTTAACACAGCGGGGGCTGGCTGGATAAGACCAGGAGAGAGTTCCTTTTTCAGTTGAGGCCCATTAGTGGGGCAAGCAATGGCCTATGGCCGTGCAGTGTATTCACTATCAGAGCAGGAACTGGGAGAGTGCTTGTCTATGGGACCGAAGTAAGCATACCTCAAACGGCAGCTGGGAACAGTTTGGAACAGACATTGGTTGTCCCACCGAAAACATAAAAGGTGACTAAGGGCCCTGAGGCCTCTTTAAACTTCTGGTGGGTAGATCTAGGCCTGCACCATATTCCCAGTGCAAGTGTGGCATGTGGTAGAATTCAAACTAATTTTAGTCCCTTTTTGGCACCATTTTGCATTTCTGCCCGCTGTACCATCCCCTTTGCGAACAGTGTATGTATATACCATATTTGTGCAGAAATACCGAAAGGCACAGCAAGGTGCGGAACACACCTACACCACCAACAGTGATCAAACCAGTGCTCGAGGCAGCTTTACAGGATATTGGGAAAAATCCTTAGCATCGGGGGTATGATGTAGCACCAGGGGAATCAAAATGAGGATTCCCAATAGCGCTGGATCAAGGCCATATGTGGTAGTGGAGCCAAATAGAATTTATCCGGTCATGTGAGGGGAATTGGCAAACCTGTCGTGTGAGGGGAATTAAAAAAGTTGTTTTTTAATTTAATTGTGATTGAGAAAAACGAACATAAAATAAAAACTGACCCCTTGAAATAGGTTGCGGCCTACGTACTTCATCTGAGGAAGAAATGAGGGTAGCACATGGAATCAGGTATTAAAATATTGCCTCACATTGAAGGAATGGAAAACACCAAAACAGATGAGACTATGCTATTGACATATTGTGGCAAAGCTCCCACCGTGACCCACCGGGTCCTGTGCTTGGAGGTGGTTATTGTGTGCCTCAGAGGCTCGCAGTGACCCTCCACGCTGTCTCTTACATTTTCTAGAGTCACAGCTCACCGAGCCATCCTCATCACTGGTAAGGTCAAAGGATTGTGGTGAAACCCGTCCGGAAGCCTGGCCTCCCTTTCCAGGAGCATGTTTTAGTGGTGTGGGGAGGGTTGGAAGGGAAATGCAGGCCTGCCCACTACTCCAGATTCCTGCCCAAATTCCCTAGGTAGTAGCAGCCAGTACAGCACCCTTTTTCCCTGGACCACTTCCCCAGATGCTCTGCTGGTATCTTTGTCTTGGTCCCTGAGTGAATCTTTCCTGCTTCAGCCCAAATTCTCTACTTTTTGCAGTCTCCAGCAACACCTCCTCTCAGTCTTTCACTCTTTTCCTTCCCCCGCCCATGCCTGGGGGAAATCTTTTAAAGTAGCACAGCAGGCCTTAATTGGCAACAGTGGGCCTGATTAGCCTGCTGCTTCAGCCATGCTCTTAACTAACCTCAGGTGCCTGCTTGCTTTCATTCATGGTCCTAGTCTCTGGCAGTTTATTCAGGAACAGAAAAGCATTCACCCAGCTTCTGGTACGTCTGCCCTTCACCAAACTATTGGAGCCAACTGCCCTCGGTCTGTCATACTGTAGACAACTAAAATGGGTGAAACTGGGTACATTTTCTTAAGGCGTATGGAAAGACAATAGACTTTCTGGATTGGGGAGACAGATATTGAACTCAATACAAAATTATCAACAGTCTCAATGGAGAAAGAGTAAGGATATGTTTTTATTTTTAGAGAAGAAATGTGCCCTGGTGTCATGATCCTCAAGACGGCTCTGTGTCACTTGGAACCCACTGTTTTGAGGACTTGAGCAGCACCTGAGTGATGCCAAGACCTCCTATTTGCCATATACGTAGGTATAAATTGGAGCCTGGCAATAAATTGCTCCATTGTACGGATGTTCTATATTTGAATGCAAAGTTTTGGAAAACTGAGAGGTAACAAAAGACCAAAGGAGGCAAAATGGATTCTGCAAAAGGATCTTCCAAAGAAAAGCTGGACAGAAAAGAGGGGAGTACCCAGTAAGTCACACCGTTATTCCTGTTATAGTAAGGAATACATTAAAAATGGGGATGGAAGGGAGGCAGAATTACTAGATATCTGCAAGTTAACAGAACCATGAGCCACAAGTAGAATGAGTTATTAAAGAGTTATGAAATTGGCCAGATTTACTTGATTGCAGCAGATAAAAAATAAAAAACCAGACCAGAGGTGGGGAAGGCCCGGCCCCCAGTTTGTCTGGATCCAGCCCCTGATTCTCAAATTCTCCCACCCCCGTCCAGAATTGGAGAGTCCTTGCTAGTGCTCCAGCCCTCCCTGTCCCAGTGCGGGGCTGGAACACACATCTACTAGCTGGGGCCCTTCTAGACTCTGGTGTGGGAGGGGAATGTGGGGAGTGTCTTTTTCCTTCTCAGTCATGGTCCATGTCAGTGAGGGTTTGTGTGTGTGTGTGTGTGTGTGTGTGTGTGTGTGTGTGTGTGTTTTGTTTTTTGTTTTGTTTTGTTTTGTTTTTGCTTCTTACTTGTGTGTGGCCTGCCTGACGGATTTTTCTGTGGGTCACCAACCCAAAACTAGACTCTGTAGTGGTGTTAATGGAGTCAATGGAAGCATGTTGATTTACACTGGTTGAAAATCTAGCCTGAAATGCAGATGAAGGGAAAGTGGAAGATAGTTGTGAGGCTCTTGGATAAGGACACAGTCATGTGAAATGAAAACAGACAGATTGTTAAAAAAAAAAAAAGAAAGACAATGATAAATCGTTAACAGTTGAATTATGGGCTGTCCCACTGCGGTACTATAGGAATTGGTGTCACTGTAAACTGTTGCTATCGTTCCATGTGTGCATTGTTGCACTTTGTGCTATCTCTGTTCTGTGGCTAAAGAACAGTCTCTAGCAATGGCAAACATAAATCGGAAGTATGATTTTTTTTAATTTTGTAATGAATAGATTTTAAGGGTTGTTATGTTTGTTCTTCTGAGTCTCCCCGAAGCCAAGGGAATGCTGTCTACTGGCACCATTTCTATTTTGATAGCCCGTGTCATCAGCGTGACTTTTTTTGAATTGTACCAACTCTTTTGAAATTTAATTGCCAGCTGTCTTGCTTTGACCTTTTCAGTGTGCTCTCTTATGAATTGCTGGCCATCCACCTGCCTCTCCTGGTTACAGCTCATGATACCAGAAAGGATGAGGTCAACAGGACAGCCAATCAAAATGTGGACAAATTCAAAGGTCAAATGTATTATAAAGCATTAAAATTCTGAGAACTCCCTGTTGAGAGAGGTTGTGACGAGAAGAGGAAATAGCACAGGGTGAAGTATTTCTTATGAGGGTTAAAAAAGCAGAGGAAATGGAACAAGGGTAATCTATTCCCATGACGATAAGATTCGAAGCTCCTTGTCTTAATCTGGTGTCCTACTTAGGGTTTAAAGAAGGACATGAAGTGGAATTTATTTAAACTATGAAATCATTGTAGCAATTTTAATGTTTTAAAAATGGGGAGAGTCAATGTAATGCTTTGGAAAATACTCTGGAGATGCTCTAGAACTCTAGCCATAGTGAGAATGTAGTAGGCTTTCCAACATGGCCCTTCATGCATCACACATGACTTGACAAGGTCACCTTTAGAAGTAAGAAGCAGTCAAGTCTTTATGCCTGTTGAAAACTAGGCCTTTCTGCGATGGGGCCTGGGTACCATCGGTGGTGAGAGAGATGTGGATATGTCTGCCCCACACTGGCACTGAGAGATAAAGAGACATCAATCAACGAGCAAGAACTACTGACCAGTAGAGTATAGAGAAAAATTCAGTTGGGCCTAGTTTGTGAAGGGATTCATAGATCCTTAAGCACCTATAATTAATGTGACCCTGGCTAGTTTTACATGATTGTAACATCTAATTCGGCTGTATGTGCCACCAGAAGAAAATTGTCAGTTAAATCATTTGGAATATTAATAAGGAAAACATTACAACGATCCGTCATGATAATGAGTCACGGCACCATCTGCCATCCATGCATCTCGACTGTTGGAGGCCCATGCGCTGGCTCAGCTGTTTTCTCACATTAAACGATTTGCTTCTGCTTTATCCACCAGCCAAGAGAAACATCAGCGAAAAAGTCCAGAAGGACCAAACTTCACCTGTATTTATCTCTGCTGTAATCATGAGGAATTAACCAGGTAGTGGATGACAGATGAACTGAAATGGCAACGGCGTCCTCCATATCATCCTGCCTCAGCCTTGTTCAGAAGGAACCTGTCCTGGGGATGAGAAGATAGTTCAACTTCCTCACAGGTCCTCATCCAAAACACACAGAAGTCAATAAAAAACAATCACTTCAATGGGCTTACGGTCCTGCGCCTTAGAATGTTTGTCTCTGCTGAAACTGAATGACTGTATTAGCTGTGGTGGGTGATGGCTTTTTCCCTGTTCATGATGAAGTGTGCTGAGAAAAAATATCACTCCACATAATTTACCCAATAGACATGAGACTTGGACAGCTTTTGGTTCAGTCACTTGCGGCCTTGTGGGAGAGGTTTGCTATTTCACCCATGCATACACTTGCATTCTTGGGTGAGTAGAGGTGGCAGCATTGCAATACGGCATGAAACACGAGACGATTGTGGAAAAAGAATACCCGAGGAATGAGAAGTCACCTAAACAACTGGATTCGGAAACCTGTAATTCAGACACTGTTGCACGCACGAGTTTATATGCAGTAGATGCTGATTGATGTCACGCCAATATTTAATATCGAGAACGAGTCAGAAATATGTGAGCATTCTAAAAAGTGGCTGACAAAAAGAAAATTAGAAGAAAATGTTATTGGAAGCCAGATTGATTACAGCCCTTTTTTGTTAAAAGATCGTGAACGACAGAAGTTTATAGGGATAAAACAACCGCTCGATGGAATTTCCATTTTTAAAAAATGACTAAAAATATTGCAACAGAAAAATTTTACAAGCCCTTTTCTTAATAAATCCAAAAATAACAACTTCATAAAAATAACACTACATTTTTGAAAAATACAATCCTTTAAATAAAGCATGTACACTTTCCTATTATAAAAAAAAAAAAGCCCACTTAATTGAGTTATGGATCCAAGCAATGCTGGGTACATCTGCTATTTTAAAATATAGTCAAACTGAGGGGCAGGGAGATGAAGCAGAAGTAAATTGCCCAAGGTGGTTGAAAAACGGGAAAGCAATTTTCAAAATAAGTTGGAACCTCAAAATCAATTGTGTTGTGCAGAGTTCAAAACAATTTTTCAGACTGTTAGTGATTTTTTTGTTACATTTTTGTTTTCATTCTTTTTTCTTCCACTTCCTCCTTTTCCCCCACAGCACACAATAAAGTGAACAACATAATAATTTTTTGTTGTTGTTCTAGCCCCTTTTTCATTTCATTTTACCTTTTGTTTGTGGCACTCTCTGGAGAATGCCAAAGGGAAGTTCACGAGGGAAAATGATAAATGACAACGAAACTCTGACAAAGTCTAAAAGGTTACAATTTCAGCACCACAGACAAAAATGCTGACTGTTTTGTAAGCTCTTTGGGGCAGAAACTGCCTCTTGGTCTGGTAGTAGCACAATGGGATTTGAGGTGCTACTGGAATACAGATAAAATGACCTGTTCCCATTCTACAGTGAAAGCCAACTACTCCCTCGATTGCATAGAATTATTTTTTTAAACCAGCATACAGCAATTTCTAAAAATGTAATTTTAGCAATGGAGCTCTAAAACAGGACTTCATTTTTGCTTCCTATATTTCTTTCATTGAAGGACGTTAATAGTTCAAGCACCTGAAAGTGGTTTGAGGAGGAAGCCAGTCAAACAGGAATGTTCTTGCCCGGTGGACAAATAGTTGGCCAACTTCAGAAATTCCAAGTAATTATTGTTGTTCTTTTCTGCCCTGGGGTACGTGCCTGTGACTTCTCATAGGATACATCTTGTGGCGTAACAACAATCGCATCCCATTGCCCCAGTGCCCAAAATATGGTCAGCCACCTTATTCAAAGAGCAATTTCTCTCTCTGTTTATTGCTCTGCCGATTTCTGCAGGTCTAAATGCTTGGGGTCTTTGTTTTACTTTTGGACACGATTAATGCTCCTTATGGAAGTGGACTAAGAGCTTTGCCTACAGCCACACAAAGCGAAGTCAGCTGGAAGTCAGACCCCTCTACCCACGCAAGTCAGTGGGTAACACACCATGGCAACTTCCCTTGGATGTTTGGATTCTGTTTTATCTTTCAGCAGGTCCTATGTACAGAACCAACTTCCATTCCTTCCTAACGCCTAGTGGCGCATTTGCTGGTCTTCAGAAGGTGCTGAGTAGCTGCTCTCCAAACTTCTTCTATGGATTTAGGAGGCAACTAAGTAAAGATTGCTTTTTCCCCATTCCAAAGGTACTCTGGCAGTGGAGTGAGGTATGTTCCTTGCTTTGGGTTCAATGTAATTGCCCGTTGAAGTCCGTGTTTTACAATCCACATGGAAACTGGTATTCTCTGCTCAGGGGTAGACCAGGCACAAAACAGTAGAGGCTATTTCAGGTAAAGCCAGATAAGTCTTGGCACTGAGCTGTGTGGGAATTGAGGCATGCCTACATCCAACATGACGAGCTTTGCCCAGTGCTGCCTGTCCGTCACTCACAACCCCACCCCAGATCATGCTAATGCTGAAACAAACAGCCTGGCCAAGAACCTGTGAATGTCAATGAGTCTCAAATCTTTCCCCGTGGGGCCTTTTCATTTCACTCCTGGAAGGAGGTAGTGCTTCAAGTGACTCAGTTTGGCAGGTCAACCAACGGTATTGATGGGTTCTAAAAGGTTTTTCTCTCATTACTTTTTTATAGTGGAGTGGGAGGAAAAATGCCATGGTGGGTTAAATATTCAGTGGTTAAATTTACAACATGTATTTGAAATACATCCTCACCCTGATACAATCAGTCCATTCAACACTTGTTTCTTTCCTCTCTGATAAATGATGACGGGAACATGCAAACATACTCCTGCTGGCAGGCGTTCTGAGCTGTTTTCAAAAAAAAGAGAGAGACTTTTTTTCCAGCAAATGATTATATTCCTCAGAAAGGAAATGGTTAAAATGTGATCTTTAGCAGCTATGGCTTTGAAGTTATACATGTCAAAATAGATCGTTCAATGGGGAAATTGACAGCGCACATCAACTTTCTATGAATGCAGGAAGTGGCTTCCATTAAAGCCTTATGAAATTTTGCAGAAACTTGTGCATGTAAAGGTCACGAATCTCACCAACAATTCACATTCGTATGCATGTACAAAAATAAATGCCTTTTAATAGCTCCAAAGGCTCGTCCTCCAACTATAGTGCTCTCTGGAGTTATATTAGCAGATCAGTAGGTTTTAAACTTCTTAGTGAAACAATTGAACAAATAAACTCACCACTGGCAAAAAGTAGAATGGTATTTCTGAAGACCACTGGTGCACTGAAAGCAAGCATGTCTGTGTCAGGATTGGGAATCGGTTTTAACTGCACAGACTGCTGCTGATTTACCAGCTGAGAATGTGGCCCTGTTTAATTATATCTCAAGTGTGACCGATCAGTTTTTCAATATCCCAAACAAAGCAGGGGTCAAAATGAGTCCCATGCACGCTACTAATTATTGTCACAAATCCAAATTTGGATGAGGGAGGGAAATGGCTGTCTAAATGGTAGCAGGATTTATAATTAAGTTGTGAGAATGTAGAGCATATAGCTTAACGTGATAAATGTTGCAGTTGGAAGTTAACTATATTTTTAATACAGGATGGACCAAAGGAACATCAGGGATGGTCTAGATCAGGGGTTCCTAATCTTTTTTGGTCCCCGTGCCCCCTTGGCTTTTAGTAAACCTTCCCGTACCCCCTATTCAATATGAAAGGAAAGAAATTCTAGACTCTAGAATCCACAACTTTTTTCACTAACACTACTACTTTTGAAATATTTCAGTTAGGATAATCTAGTTATTTACCAAATATTCCCCGTACCTCCATGACAAGCTTCTCATTCCCCCTGGGGGTATGCATACCCCAGGTTGGGAACCCCTGGTCTAGATGGTGCTTGGTCCTGCTGTGAGGGCAGGGGACTGGACTCAATGACCTCTTGAGGTCCCTTCCAGTTCTAGTGTTCTCTGACTCTATGATTAATCAGCTCTTAGCTATAACAGATATAGCATTTTCGTGCTAACATCCTTGTTTGTTCTGTGCTCTGACACACCTTGCTTTGCACAGCAGGGTAAGCCTGCATTTGACTTTGTTCCAGATACAGAAATTACTAGCAGCAAGTAAAACTAGGAAGAATACCATTACCAGGGATACTGTTTTGGGCAGGACAGTCCGGCTTTTCAGTTCACTGTGTCAAATTCTCTTCCCTTTTGAACCAGCATAAGTGGGGTTCTTCGCAGGTCACTGGGAACAGAATTTTTCTCTGGGTAGCAGCCTCCATTCCATCAGTTGGAGCAGTGGTTTAGACTCCGGGTGTGCTAGAGAGAAAGCTGTCTCTCTTTCTCCTCCACTGTTGTGTCTCACCGACCGCCATGGTAGAGCTGCCAGACATGGAAAAGAGAGAGAGCATGAGATGAAAAGAGGATGATGCCACCAGGATCAGTCTACTGCCATAGGACGGCTGATGTGCCTCACAGCAGTGGCAGCAGATGGGTTGTCCTGAGGCCTCTATTTAGTAGCCGTGATGGCAAGCAAGTTGAATGTCAGGCTCTAGGTTTGGAAGGGAGGTTCTTTGGTGCTTACCTGGGTGGTCAGTTGGGGAATAGGTTATCCTTGGTTCTTGAGATAGAGAGGATCTATTCTGGCTTTGGAGGTCTCCCTCAGCTGGTGTGGGGGATAAAGGAAGACTCTGAGCAAGGATGCTCTAGGGTGGTGGGTTATTTCTCAATATCTGGGACTTACCATGGGGCTACAAAATAAATCTGAGAATTGATTTATTTTAATCTCAACTCCAGAACATAATTATTTGAGACGCGTTTCCGTCTCAGAAATTTGGGCACTTCTCTTTCTCTCTCCAAGGCTTGGCCTCTCTTTCACAAATCTTAAAGCTTAGGAAAACCTGCCTAGCCACATGAATTGTCTCATGCCCGAAGAGGAGAAGGATCTGTAAAGTGAAAGGAAAAACACATAAAGTGCCCTTTTGTTTGTTGTTTGTTTTGTTTTAGCCTTTTGCACTGTAAATTTTTGGGAATACATTCCAGAAAGACCTGCATTCTCCAATGAGTAAGTCACAATAGGTTTCTGAGTCCATGACTTGTGAAGACACAATAACAAGCTTGTCATTTGAGTGGTAACTTTAAATCGGCAGCGGGTAATTTGAGAATCTGAGAGGATTTAATCCTGTGGAGGCAATACAGTCAAAAGATACAGCAATGCCACGGGTAGCTGCAACTCCAACTAACCAAACAACTTTATTTGTTTGGACGATGGGCGATTTTAAAGTAAAGCTTGCACATTAGGGAGCAGAATGCTGGCTGTCCTTTTCAGAACTGCACGCCACCAAAACAAAATCCTTCTCCTTACAGTCCAAGCTATGGCACTGTGTTATGAGTTGCCATTCCAAGATCTCAATGAGTGGAACATCCATTGTTGTTAATGGGAGCTCTGTGTATTGAAGGCTGACATGATACTGGCCTTATTATGCAGTGTCTAGACACCACACTCATATACTAAAACTCCGGGGTTGTACCTAAGAGAGTTTCAGATCCATGACAAGGACTTCTGCAAACTTGTGGTCAGAGCCCTTTTTTTGCAAGATCAACAGTGTCTAACCATGTCATCTGGCAGGATTCCAACTCAGTTAGCTACATTTCCCCAGCCTCAATTCCACTCTTAGTACAGAAATGACACCGACTTGCCTCATTTGTGTGATTTAACCTTTAATTCTGAGACCCCTCCAGCACTAGGTCCCTGTGTGCGGTACAGATTGAGTGGCACCCATTAGTAAGAACTCCACTGTGGTTTTGTGGTCACCTCCTTACAGTTAACACTTAAAAATGCCAGCCTGTATTTTGAAATATAGATTATCAGCTTGAAGGAGAGACTTTTAACACGAAAGGGGAAAGTTTAGGTGGTTTAAGGGTAAATAAGACATTCAATTTGACCTAGATCCGTGGCCAGTAATTCTGCTGGCTCTGGAGTTAACACAGGAGTTCCCTGCTCTCCGGTTAGCGTAGTGTCAATAGGATCGTTGTTAAGCAGCAGGCTGGTAAACACAAGAATGTTTTCATTAAACAGCATTGGGATACAAAATTGTTTATAGTGACCTTGCTTTCGAACGCCTCAGACGCCCAAGGAGAGATTTTGAGATGCTAGAAGAGATAAGGCCTCTTCGATCCATCTTCTCACTCCCCCGTCTGTCAGTGCAGGTGCATGAAACATGAGCATTCATTCCCCTGGAAATGAATGGGGATTTTGCGGGGTTGAAAAAGTAAAGGGAGCTTTGTTTCCCAATGAAGGGCCAAATCCAGCCTTTGCTTACAACACAGGGACATGACTCTATTTAAGGCAACGGGGTTACACAGAAGTGGATTCAGCGTAGGCCCCCTTCAGGTCCTCATAAAGAACTTTCCTGTTTCTCTAATGTGAACATTAATATTTTGGGCCCCCGTCCAGCAATGAGCATGATGCAAGGAGAGCCCACGGTCTGCCCCAGCATCTCAGTGATTCTGCTCTGTGGTTCTGAATGTATACAAATGTGATGAATGTAAATTTGTCACTGAGGCGTTCTGCTGGATTTTGGTCACTTTTATCTGAGAGTGCAGTAGAAAGTCACGGTGTAATTTTATGGCTGTTATAATACTGTGACTTAAAACTCCTGCTTCATGCCAGAAGGGCCCCAATTCTGCCCCAATCCTGCAGAGACTCTACACCTGTAAACACTGAAGCCTCTGCATAACTTGACTTATGTAACTAGCCCCATTACTTACATGAGTAACATTATCCAGGTGCTAGGATTTTGCAGGTAAGAGTCCTCACTGGTTATCTTCAGACAGAAACAGGATGATCCAGTCTTTAAGGTACTAGCCTGGGTAGACCTGATTTGAATCCTGCTCTGCCATGTGTCCTCTCATGTGACCTTGGGCCAGTCATTTAGCCTACTGTGGCCAAGTGGTATTTTGTGCGGCAATGACCTGTTTGTAAGTTGGGACAAATAAATCCCTCGGATGAATGAATACATTGGGAGGTGCTCAAATGCTAAGGCAATGGGTACCATCAAAGTACCTGAGCTAGAAAGTTGATTAGATGTTGTTATGGGATGTAGCTGGAGAGGTGGCCTTATGCTGAATCCTCATCGCCAACTCTTGCTATTTTATCAGGAGTCTTGGTTCACTTCTTAAAGCCTGAGTTGGCGGAATCAAGAGACCTTATGAAAGCCTTTGCTTTTGAAAGTAAGTTTCTTGCGGCATGACTGGGATGAAGGCTGTCAGACTTAGTGGTCAGTGCAGGGAGTCCGATACTGGGAAGTCAGAGTCCGAGATGGGCTACAGGGCAAATGGAGAATCAAGTAGCTGGAGGTAAGCCAAGTCACATTACCCGGAAATCAGGGTCAGGCAGGCTACAGCTGGCAATCGAAAAGGAGCCAAGGCCATAAGTTGTGCTCTAGGGTCTATCACAAGTAGGGTCTGGAGCAGAGACAGGCATGCGGTCTGCACTGTTGCTCAGACAGCTTCCCATTATGGCTTCCTAGTTTAAGTACTGCGACTAGCCAATCAGTGGTCTGGAAGGGGCTGCCACTCAGGCTGCTTGGCGGTACTTCCTGTCAACCCCAGTCTCACAGGGAGCCCCATGTAAGCCTCCAGTGGTGGGGCAACAGCATCATTAAATCCCATAGTCCTGGTTCCAACCTTGCATGCTTCCACAGGGCTGTGGAGAATAGGACCCCAGGGTACCTGGACATTTTAAAAAGTATATTTTTGATCCTCCAAATTTATATATTTTTTTTTTAAATCTCATTATTTTTGAGGGCCTGGCACCTGATTTGGAGGTATTAGCTGTATACATTTCACAACTCTCCCCTGGAGGATGAAAAGTATTGACTAATTGGCTGGTTTAATCTAAGATGGCAAACCCTCCTTAAGCCTGGGGGATGGGTTTTTCAAAATCACCTAAGTGAATGAGGTGCACAAGTTTCATTGGACTTGAGTGCCTAATTTAAGTGATTCTGGTAATCCCACCTGAAGTGTTTTAGTAATATCTTCCATCTCTTCAGACCAACACTGCAACAACAACCCTGCCAACATTAGCAATTGCATGTGAATTTTGTGTCTATTTTCAATTTTCTTCCCCAGATAAATATTTTACATGATCAAGGAGAAAAAACAACCACATGCAATCCTTGATTCACATATTCCAAAACCAGAAGGGTCCACTATGTTTGTTTAACTGGACCTGCTGCATAACAAGACCATAGAGTTTTCCCGAAACAATTCCTAGACCATAACGTTTAGGAAGAAACATCCAATCTTGATGGATGGTAAGTGATGGAGAATCTACCATGACCCTAACCAATGTTCCCTCTAATCTTTTTCCTCTGTGTGTGGATTTTTTCCACCCATGTGTGGAATAAATTTTTTGATGTGCACCGAGTCATGTGTGAGTGTGTACCACCAATACAAATAAAAACCTAGCTATGGGTGCTCTGCTAATCAGCTGGGTGGCATTCAAATCTCTCCTGAGTGGCCACAAAAGTACATGACTTACAGGGAATGCTGACCCTAACTAAATTCTTCCAATGGTGAATTGCTTTCACCATTAAAAAAATGTATGCCTTCTTTCCAGTGTGAATTTGTCTAATGCCCCCTGTTAGACTTGTGTTACAAATTTCTTTGCTAGATTGAAGAGCCTACCTGAGACAAAAAGTACCATGTGCATTGTCATGAATAATAACATCAGGTGCATATAACGGCAACCAATACATAGCAATTGAGCAATCTGTGCTTTGTAGTGTTTAAACCTGCCGACACGGGGAGGCCATGCAAATGGCCTGCCTCTAAAAATGACACTAAACGGTGCTTTGTGTAATGGCACCTTGGATTTGTATTCACTTTAATGGAACTATTCATTACCCTTTGCAAAATATAATTAAAAGTGAAATCATCCATTTGACACACAGTTTATTAGTCCTGTCTAATTAAAGTCTCTCTAGGAGAGAATTGCTAGAGTAGGCGCAGATGGAATTCCAGCAAAATCCTGCTTCTGAACTGATTTATTGGGGCATGTTCAGGCCAGGAGGGAGATGAAATACAGCAAATTATTCTGGGGGAATTTCTTGTTTGTTACCCCTCGCATGTGTCCCCCAAAAATCAATGTTAGGCTGCAGCAATAGCACACATTACGTAATCTCCAAACTCTGTTCAGAGTTGACAAACTTATAAATACTTTTCCATGTTGACACAGTGTTGGGAATCTGATGAAATTCCCATAGGAAAGAGGCTCACCTGTGCAGAGATTTGGTGTTTGAGGCAGCTGCTTAGTTTGAATCCTCCCTAGACAGTAATGATCATTCAGTGACTAGGACCCTGGTTTGGGAGAGCTGAGTTCAAATCCTTTCTTAGCAACAGAATTCCTGTGTGACCTTGGGTAAGTCGCTGTTCCTCAGTTAGACACATCTGTAAAATGGGCACAATGATGTTTCTCTATGGGTTGTGAGGAAGAAATGTATTAAAAGATAGTGAGGTGCTTAGACGTTATGGTAATGGGAGCCAGTGAAGTAATTTAGAAAGCAAAATCCTCAGTAAATTATAGCCACCATTACTTTTTTTAAATATTATGCAAATCTAGCCTGAATGCATTATATGAATTTAAATAAGCCATGGGGGGCATGTCATGCATCAGAGCAGGAAGAAGTACAGCAGATGTGCAGCAAGCTTGCATCTCTCCTCCCAGCCCAGCACAGAAACTCTCACACTGCATAGGCAAAACTAGAGGCAGGTGTCGTACCATCAGAAGAAACCGCATGTTAGATCCAGCTCATGATTTTGTTGTGAGTCTCACAATATTTGTTGACTCAGCCACTGCACTCTGCAGACCGGGGGGGATCTCGGCTTTTGTTTTAAAAGTATGTTCTCTAGCTCTCGTGGCAGCAAAGAACACTTAGGAAAGGGGAAGAGGGCCCGCCTGAATGGATGAAAAACAAGGATTGATTTTCTTTCCTCTCGTGGTTTTTTTAAGCCAATGTCATGATTTCGGAGGCTTGACTTGCGATTCTGGAGCACTCCTAGATGGCAGTGTGGTTGTTCATGTCTAGGTTGAAACTAATACGCTGAGCTCTTTCCCTTCACACGCCTTGCAGGAGGTGAAGTGGCCATCCACCAGCCTATGCATGGGCCCTTTCCGAAAAGCCCATTTTTGCTTCTCCTACAGCTCCAGATGCTGTCACTCCATGGATCGTCAGCTCTGGATGTAGACCTATGGGATTAGGATATTAAATTATCTTGGGGAGGGATACCTTAGTGGGGAAGGAGGTGGATTAACTCTGAGACCTGCCACTTCGCAGGACGTTCTTGCTGCAACCCACGTGAATGCCTGGTATTATGTTAATGCAATACCAGGCGCTGTTAATTACCATCTTCCCAAGCATGCTAATAGCTTTTTTTTTTAAAGGAAAAAGCAGTGATTACTCATCGAGGTCATGTTTGCAAACTCTCCAGCTGCTCCATCCCAGGTTTTCTGACATCTTGCTAGATAGCCTGATGTGCGGTTTGCCTCATTTTTTCGGGTGGATGAAGATTGTTTCGCGCTGGAGTAATATGTAACTTGGGAGACACAGGAGAAGCCTGGATGTGGCTAGCTGGACACACAGTAGAAGGGTCTCTTCTCCCTCCCTCCCCCATGCCACACTGCTAGGCCCACCGATGGAGGCTGGACCAGGGGAGCAGTCACCCCAGGGCCTGATGATTCAAAGGGCCCTGGGGCTGCTGCTATTGCGGTAGGGGCAGTGACCGAAGCCCCAGATCCTTTACATTGGTTTAAATTTGGGCCTCTGGAACTTGCTCCCTCTGCTTCCCCAGCCTGAACTATTTAACATTTGTCAGTCTTCTAGGCCACCTGTTTGACAAGGCTACGGGTTTGCCTCCCAGGTGATGCAGGGACAGGAAGGAGTTCCTGGAGGCGAGTTCCTGTTTGAATTGATAATTTTCACTCTACTGGGATCGATGGGACCGTTAATGGCCCGGTATGGCATTGGCAGCCTTGGAGAGGCCTCCCGTTAGTTACTGTTTACCTCAAAATGCGTAGATTCCATGCCTGAGATTTCTATGCCTGGTCACTGTATCTATCCCAAGTAGGTCTGGCTCAGGAGGAAGCCTAAGAGCTGAGGAGAAAGTGTAGAATGAGTGAAATGCAGTAGGCGTCAAAGCCGGGCAAGATTTGCTAGAGTAAGTCGGTTAAAACGAGTGCAGCAGCGTAGACGAGGCGTTCTCACTGAGCTGGAGGGGCGAGTGGCTAATCCTCCCCCACCCACCGTGTAGACAAGAGAGAAGGGCCTGTCTTTATTCCGTACTAAAAGTACCTGTGTGAATATAGACTTAGGAGTGGGACTTTCTCTCTTAGGCTACGTCTAGACTGCAAGCCTCTTTCGAAAGAGCATCTAGACTACAATCAGTACTTTCAAAAAAGTGAGCCCCTTTTTCGAAAGAGAGCACCCAGGCAGTCTGGATGCTCTTCCAAAAAAGCACAGTTTGCATTACATAGCGCCTTTTTTTGAAAGAGCACTTTTTAAAAAAGGCATTCTTTCTCGTAAAACGAGGTTTTCCACGGTCGAAAAAACTGCCGTGTTCTT
>JANRFK010006693.1:5809003-5842601 GCA_030068395.1 Apalone spinifera
CACTCACAAAAAGGAGTGGATTCAGCAAGATGTCGTCAAAGAAGTCCATTTTGCACAATGTTTGGAAGGTCATTAAACGGGGGCTTGACACAGGGGATCTGTGCCATAAATGAATATCTTCAGACTAACTTACCTAACCCTCTGAAGCTTCAGAACAACTGTAATTCTTCCTAGTTTTGAGAGAACCCCCACTCACAGATCTGGACGGGGAGGGCCCAGTTGTGCTGGGTACTGTACAAACACAGAGGAAAGTGTGTCCCCCTTGTAAGTTCTTCTTCACGCAGTGCACAGTCAACCTGTGGAACTCCTTGCCTGAGGAGGTTGTGAAGGCTAGGACTAGAACAGGGTTTAAAAGAGAATTAGATAAATTTATGGAGGTTAAGTCCATTAATGGCTATTAGCCAGTATGGGTAAGGAATGTTTCCCCTAGCCTCTGTTTGTCAGAGGGTGGAGATGGATGGCAGGAGAGAGATCGCTTGATCATTACCTGTTCGGTTCACTCCCTCTGGGACACCTGGCATTGGCCGCTGTGGGCAGACAGGGTGCTGGGCTGGATGGACCTTTGGTCTGACCCAATATGGCCATTTTTATGTTCTTATGCTCACAATCTTGCTTAAGACATGGGCACACCAAGCAATCCTAATGATAGAGTAGTGGGGAGGGTGTACATTTTGAATGTGACATGTTGTATGACACTTTGGGTTGTGACTGTTTTCTGCAGGGGCACTCCAAGCCTTTAGTCCATGGGCTGGGTTTTTTCTTGTTCCAAAAAGAGCTATAATTACAAGTGATGTGTTTCTTTTCAGCATTACTCAGTGCGTCTCAGTGTCGTGAGATTCCTCCTTCTTTCCCTAGTCTTCGTTTAAAATTATTAGTTCCCTCGTGCTTTCAAAGAGACGGGGCTTCTGTGCAATTAAAAGATTCCAAAGTGGCAACCTACCACACCAGTAGAGCAAGATTCCAGCTTTCCATGGTAACCGCCTCATATTTTGCCAATCCCCCCCCAGTCCACCCAAACAACCCTAATCCTACCTTTTGCAGTCACCCTGAAAAGGGACCCGGTTCTGTTATCAGAAAGGATCTCTCTTAAGCAAATATTTACAGGAGTGCGCTTTAGGGTGGGTTGGTTTTTTTTTTTTGGGGGGGGGGAGTGAGCAAACAAAGGTTGGTTCCGTTCACAGCCTCAGCATCACATGCCAGGGAGATGATTACAAGGATATACACAGTCTTCACTCCAGTTTTTACTGCCCGGCCTACATGTGGGTTGACGTGAGGCTGACTTCCCTGATGAACACAGCTATGGTCACAAAGGTTGATGTCCTGTCACCACCCTGGGGATAATTTTTCCTTCTTGATATGAGGTGCAAGTTCCTTGCCGGGCCATGGCAGATATCCAGGACTAGCATTCCTTGCTTAGTTACAACATCTTTCCCCATACAATAGCGGGCCTTGCCTTTTCTTTTGCTTCCATGAACCTTTTCAATCAATGTCAATGTGAGTCATATGGGAGGAGACCAGCCTGTGCTCGCCACTGGGCCACTTTGCATTGGAAGATGAAATAGTGTGACGCTAGGTTGGTTATTAATGTGTCTCCTGCCTAACAGCACTGTGTTACTACTGGTCGGACATACAAAACATGACTAAGGAATATAGGAGGGTTCCAGTTTATGTAATGACATTCTCTGCCCTGTCACTGAGCCTTAAATAATTCTTCACTTCTTTCCTGAACTAGATCCTTACCCAGAAGACTATTCTACCTGCACCCATACATGTGCTACACATGTCACTGAAAACCCAATGGAGATAGATCCTTGTCCTAGAATTCTTGCATTCTAAGCACCAACAAGCAAGTGAGGATGCAACATATGCAGTGAGGGGATAAGGCAAAAAAATAATGCCGGCGACAGATTCATGACCACGTTTGTTCCATGTAACCATGCATGGATCTCAGCAGTTCAAATATTTTGTGGTCAAACCTATGCCTTCCCTTCGTTGTAGTTGCTACAAAAGATCAGCTTCTGCCAGATTACCTAAACGTTAGCATGTTTACATATTAAGCATTCGGCTTCCAGAAGCATCCAATCTGCATGAAAGAAGGAACAGCATTGTTTATGTGAGCAGATTTTTTTTTAAAAAGAGAGAGAGATGGAGGCTGGTGTCCTTGGTAAAGCAGTGAAGGCAAGGGAAACATATATAACCCAGAGGCACTGAGACCTGTGAGAAAGAGAGTAAAGTCTACTTTAAAGCCTCAGCTGAGAGCTGATTGGCTTTTAGCTCATGCTATAGAAGCAAATGGCTTTAGCCCCTAAGTTCCCAGGTTCAATCCCTCCTGCTGATGACCTAGGTCCATCAGCTTTACATAAAGGAGGCCAAGTCAGAGAAATAGGCCCGCGTTATATGATTAGAGGTTTGAAAGCAAGGACAAGATGCCCACACCATATGGTTCCAGGGAAGTGGCTTGAAGAGGTGTGCTCTAGTGAAAGCAAGAGGTGAAAGACGATTTGGGCATGAATATTTTTGGATGGACTAGAGGGAGGCAAAAATAGGCACAACATGCGTCTTAGCTGTGTGCCTCGATTTCCCAATGTGTGAAATTTAAACAAAATAGGTAAACCCTGACTTCCTATATGATCTTGGGCATGCCATCTAAGCTCTCTCTGCTTCGGTTCCCCATCTGCAAAAATGGGGGTGATATGCAGCTAAATTCATGACAACTTATGTGTTCAGCTATTACAATAATGCTGGGGATATGCATGCATAAGATTAAACCCTCTGGATCACTTACCTATAGGTAAATTTATCAATAACTATTCAATCCATACTAAAGACATTTTATTAATGGATGTAGCATTAGGGATATCTGAAGGAAAAAACAAACACTTCGGTTAGTCTATAAGGTGCCACAGGACCCCTCGCCGCTTCTCCAGATTCAGACTAACACGGCTACCCCTCTGATACCTGAAGGAATTAGACACTGTAAAAAAAAACCAACGCGCTTTGAAGCTATGAGACTCACCCCTAAAGGTGCTGCAAGGCAGCCCACACCCCCTGAAAGAACATTATGTTCTCCTTTCTATTCTCTCAACCCCTCTTTGGAGGAGAAGACTATTGCATGTGCTATTTTATTCAGTACAGTGATAATGTTACAAGTTAAGTGCAACTGGCGCTTAGATCAATTTCTTCCATCTTTCTACACTACTTTTATTTGAGCCTCATGTAGCATGATAGAAGGTATCACAGACTGTTTTAGACAGGAGGCATTTATCAAAGGAAACAAATTAAAGACACCAACAGGATTCCACTCAGCTTGACACTCAACTTTGTCTCCTCTGTTTACCATGAACCACGTTCTGTCCAGAACTCTTTATGGCATACAGAGACATCTAGTGGTTGAATAATATACTTAAAGTAAACATCATTATAATACAATACACAAATGTGAAATACAGCATCAGCACTGTTTAAACAAATTGGTGCTAAAAATGTGGCCATGAGAAGCTGACAATCAGTTTGACCAGTTTTCACTTTTAGCGACTTTTGCATATCGATAGCATTTTCCTCGCCAAACCTTCCCAGCATAGACATAGCCTAAATGAAAAAACTTTTCCTTTGGTAGGTGAACTTTGGTAGGGATTATTCATTCTCTATGTGTTAGCCTCAGTGAGATTGGTTTGGGTTTCAGGTCCAAACTGATGGGTCTCATGGTTAATTTCCCACCAAAGTGGTAACTCTGTTCCTGACATGTGTGGGGAGTGAGGAGTCATCCAAAACTCAGCAAACCTCTTCCCAAAGCTCTCTTTAGAGTCTCAACAGCAGACAAAACCTAATTATCTTCCTATACAGGGAGAATTTAGATTCTAGGTCAGATTTAGGGCAGCCTTTCATTGTTTGTGCTCTCAGAAAAACCTTTAGGCAAATCTGGGCAGAGTTCTGGGTTTGTAACAGCTCCAAACCAGGCCAGTTTCATCTGGTTGAGGTTTCCTCCAGGCTTTAGGACAGATCCAGTTAATTGACCTTAGTAGTTGCAACTTTTAAAAGTATTACTCCAAATGAAAATTTTGTCCGTAATGGTGGGCTTGATTCATCAACATCTTAATGCTCTTTAGGGCCAGCTAGACTGGTGCAAAAGATACAGAGGGTACATGCAAGGAGGCTTCTATGCTGGGGCAGAGCTGCCTCTGAAGAAACCAGGGAATGCAAGGACTGTCCTAGGATAGGCATTTGCTATAGCGGGAGTACAGAATATAAGAGGTGTGCTCGAGCTATACCCACACCCCAGTCCTTGTGCACTGCTATGATGGCCCTGAAGAAGCACTGCAACAAAAGTGCAAATTCTGGGTGCCCCTAAAGTTATTCTGTGCCTGCTCCAGCCCCCATAAAAGCCCAAGCCATTTCCCCCCAGTTCTTTCACTGCTTCCTGCAACAGAGAAGGGAAAAACCTTATGGAATAATGGCCATGAGTTGCCTTCTTGGCTAGAGCTTAAGAAATGGTTAGCATTGTAAGGATTCACTGACAACAGAGCCCTCCTCCCTTAGGCCCTGTCTACACTACAGATGAGATCGAAGGAGCCGCAGTCGATCTTCTGGGGTTCGAATTAGCAGGTCTACTGAAGACATGCTAATTCGAACTGAGAGGGCGCCCCCATCGACGCTGGTAGTCCTGCTCCTATGAGGAGTAAAGGAAGTCGTAGGAAGAGTGTGCTGCCTTTGACTTCCCACTGTGTGGACTGCACCAAAATTCGAGTTAAGATACTCTGCCTTGAGCTACACGATTAACGTAGCTGACGTTGCGTATCTCAATGCGAACTTACCCCCTAACGTACTCCCCGGGCTAATGACCACTTTAAGTTTGTTAATGTTCCTAGGACTTTCTATTGTGCAGTGATGTTTGGCAGGTCTATTAAAGTTTGCCTAGAGGGAATTTCATTCAAGCTACTGGACAATAATCCACTTAAGTCAGCCCACTTCTTCTGGGCAGTCAGACATTGAAAGGGTGAGAACAGCTGCCTTGCCCCTAATGGATTTCTGAACTATAGTCACAGTCATGGACCCCATTGAGCCAAGCAGGCAACAAACACAGATGTTTATAATGTAAGTAGTATGGAAAGCTTTACGCTGGCTGGGATTATAAGTAGAGGCTTGGTAGCATAGAAAAATCCAGACCAGGATTTACCTGTCATGATCACAAGTGAAGAGTTTTAGCTAATCTGGTTTGTAATGCAGTGGGGCAAGTGTAGGGCCCTTCCATTAGGTAAGTAATTTGTTGGCTAAGTCTGACTTATCTGTTATGACTGTCTGACACAGGCCGGGCCCTCTGAGAGAGGTGTATTTTGCCTCCTGTTCCCCAAACATACATTTCCTGTGGCCTTGCCCCTCAGGCTCTTAGGGTCAGGTTTCTTCAGAATTCACTTTGCACCACCATACACAAATGCCCCATTGAGCTGTGAATATACAGCATTAAAGGTGTCTTCGGTAGCTGTATTGGGAGCAGCCCAGGGAAAGTCGGGCTAGAAAACGATATACATTTTCTGTGAAACTGCAAATGGGACATTTGAAAAAATAATTGTTTAACATGTTCTTCAGGGACAAATAAAAGGCAGAGAAAGCTTAATAGTGATGGAGTGAATGTGAGCACTTTACTACCCTTAAATTGGGAGGTGTTCTCTTTTTTCCCTTCACTCTCCTCGGAGGAAGTGGGTTCTGCCAACGAAAGCTCACGATGCTACATGTATATTTTGTTAGTCTCTAAGGTACCACAGGCCTACTTGTTGGGGGTTTTGGGGTTTTTTTTTTTAGTAACCGATAGTCACTGTGGCTATGTCTAGACTACGTTCTAGTTTCGAAAGAGGATATGCAAATTCTGCGGGAATTTGCATATCTTCTTCCGATCTCGCTTTCGAAAGTGGATCTTTTGAAAGTGAAAATAGTCTGGATGTGGGTTTTTTCCAGAAAAAAAACGCTTTTTCGAAAAAAACCCCACTCTTCCTTAAAAAAGAAGTTTACTCAGTTTTTTTTGAAAAAGGGGTTTTCCCCCCGAATCCAGACTATTTTCACTTTCGAAATCTCTGCTTTCGAAAGTGAGATCGGAAGAAGATATGCCAATTCCCATGGAATTGGCATATCCTCTTTTGAAACTAGAATGTAGTTTAGACATACCCTGTGGCATGTATTTCCCTCTTTTTGCACCTCATTACTCTGAACTCTGGAGGGTTTCCATTTGCGATGTAAATTCCCAGTTTAAAAGTTAACCAGTTAAACGCTATGTGTAACCAATTAACCCTGGCACAGCCCCCATCTGCTGTGGGCCAGTGGGCCCGGCCAGGCTGGAACAGCTCCTTGTCCAGGCCACACCAAAGAGGGGCTGCTCCAGAGGGGCCGAGTCACCAATTGACTGGTTACCAGATAAGCATGTTGGTAAGGCTAACACTTACCAGTTAACCAGCTAAGCCTTCACATCCCTACTTTGCTTTCCAATGTGATCCCTAGGTCCACATCCCACCCTTCCCTATCCCCAAGCTTTGCAACAGTTAGGTGCTAGCTCCAGAGTTTGCAAACTGCATTTCAGTCCCTTAATAAATCCTTGGAATTTTTAATACTAGGGAAGCTTGTGCAGGTGTACGGGAGATTTGGGGATGCAAGACTAAACGTTTGTAGCCGCTCACCACGACTCTTGTTTCCCAACACACTCTCCAGTCCATTTGTTTCCTAAATATGGAAGCTCATGACAATTTGTGGCGGTGTGTATTAGTGTTGACAGTAGAGGGCGCTCTGCCATGTCAAGAATGTTGCTTGTCAGCCCTTTTCTCCTATAGCAAATTCAGATATGATTTTGCAGGGCAGTTCTAGTCCAAGAGGAAGAGTCTGGTAAAGTTGCTTAAGCGGGTAGTATGTAGCGTTTTTTGCCTCGGGGTGCAGTATTGCGAGTGACACTCAAGCTTGAACTAAAATGAACATTGTTTTTCCCCAGTTCAATTGCTGATCCTTACTTTATGATACCCACTCCACCAACCTTGCGTGGTATGGAATCAGCAGACCCCCCTTTCTCTAGCTCTGAGATCAAGTGTGTTATATGGGTGTGATTTTGCCCAAAATTAGGGTTGCCGACTGCTTAACTCCACAAACCTGAACATCCCTTCTCTGAGGTCCCGCCCAACTCACTCTGTCCCCATTGCTCGCTCACTCCCCCCCTCGCTTACTCTTACCAGGCTGGGCAGGGGCTTGGAGTGTGGGAGGGGGTTTGGGCTCCAGGCTGGGGCTGGAGGCTTCAGATTGTGGGAGGTGGCTCTGGGCGGAGCCTGAGGCAGGGAGGTGGAATGAGGGGCATAGGCTCTGGGAGGAAGATCTTACCAGTTATAGGCCGCAGTGAGCTGCCCCAAGAGACAATACTGTATCTGCAAAAATTGCTAGTACTGACCAGGGCTAGGAAGACTTATATTTAACAACACTGCATCATTTAGATGTGTGGGTGCAAATAAAAATACAGGTTGTACCTCCCTTCACTGGTCCAGCAACATACGTCGTCCAGCAGGACCACAGATGTTCCTGGACCAGAGTCCAGCTATAGGGAAGTCTGGCTACGGGGCAGGAATGCAGCGAGAGGGAGGAGCAACTCAGCTGGGAGCCCCTTGCCGGGGGAGGGGAGGGGTCGGGGCAAAGAGTAAATCTGTTGCCAACAGCTGGGCAGTAGCTGCACAGCTCTGGCCCCAGGGCAGCCAGGAAGCTCCAGCCCCTGGTGTGCAGGTCTAGCCCCAGTGGTAGACAAGGAACTCTGGCCCCAGCAGCAGCGAGGCCAGCAGGAGCTAGAGAGCTCCAGCCAAGGGAGTGACTAGGCAGTGGCGGGGAGCGGTTTAGCATGGGCTAGGAGGAGAGAGACCTCCCTTAGTCTGGCAAATCCCCTCGTTCAGAATCGGTAAGCTCCCGAGGGTGCCAGACCAGGGAGGTCCAACCTGTAGCTGCAAAAAAAGTCCCACTGAATCAGAATAAAACATTGAAGGGAGCCGAATCTGAGGAAATAGATGAGCTATTTAGCAGCAACTACCGCGAAAGAGGAGACACGAATTTGTCACCAGCTTGATTAAACATTTGGAGTTACTGCATGGCCGAAAAAGCATCTTACATTCTGAGATGTAGCTGATGCTTGAAGTCTGTTTTATTTACTACTGCATTTACAGCACTCCCTAACTAGATAAAAAATCTCCTTATGAAACCTATTTAGGGTTTAGATGAACTCAGAATGATTATTAAGGACGTGCCAATATGGTGTGTTAGCTGTATCAAATGGCCCTTTGTTCCCCCGAGTAAAACAAACCAAAGGCATTTTCCTTGGTAAACTGAAGTGTGTCATCCTCAGTTGTGTAAACGGCCCACACAGCTCAAACTGGTTGACTTATTGGCATTTGAAGGGAGCCACTTTAGAGAATGAACTAACAAAGATCAATAACCCTTCTGCAAGGGAACTCAGTGTGCTCCAGGGCTACAAAAGTCTCTGTGATAAAGAACTGCTTGAGAGACGCACCGAAATTAAACAAGAGGAGAAACAGTGGAATGGCTGAAGGAGGTTAGTCTCATTTTAGTGCCAGGGGCATTTATCGACTTAGTATTGGCTGAGTCAAATCCTACATATAGTTATCACTCTGGTGTAATTCAAAGGACTACTTCATTGGAGTTAGTCCTAATATATAGAGGTATAAGCAAAAGCAGAGTCAGATTTACTGTCTCTTAGCAGAGACACCAAAATAACAAACTGTGGGGTCTTTTCCATTTCTGAATATGAGGAATTTGGATTTAAATATAATCCCCAATCCCTCACGGCAGATAACAAATATTTGTCTTTCATGGTTGGAGGGTTTGTAGTCTCCTTCGAGCCATTAAGAAAAAAATCCTTTGAGAATCTAAATTATACCCACTGGTTCTCCTATAGCCATTACTTAACATTTTCAGTAAATTTGAACAGTTTAGGATAGAACAATTTCCTTCTACAAAAAACTTATGCTGGTTTCTTCCTCTCACATTATTGTAATCAAATTTCTCTTGGTCTCTTTTCCGTGTCCCTCCCACCAAATGACCTTTCTAGCTATTTTTCCTGGTATTAAAGTGAGGGTCTCTAAATCCTTGGAGAGTCATTAGCCCACTTTGAAAAGCTTAATGCAATGTTGGCCCTATTTCAGTCCTTCAGTATAGTAGCTACTTTTAATAGATTACATGCAATGTTTTATATGCAATGTAGTTGTAGCTATGTCCGTCCCGATATTAGGCCAAATATATTATTATTTAGTTGCTGGAATTCATCAATCACCTCTTGATTACCTGTGTCTCTTACTCTGCTTCACCTTCAGGAATCTGTGTCTTCATGCAACTTGGGCTCTTTCTCCTCTAGTAATATACTGTGACCATAGTGGATCCTGCGTTTTCAGGTGGATTGTTTGCCTCAGAGGTTCAGGGCAGCCCTCAGTTGAGATACTTTCTCTGTGACTCCAGCTTGCTCTTTGTTGATCCACTCTCAGCATGGGGGGAAAGAGGGGAGACCAAACTCCATAGTCTCTGCTGCCTCTCCAGGTGGTACAGGGCGGGACAGACCCTTTTACCAGAACTAGTCCTTCTCCGGTACTGAAATGGGGAGTGGGTGGTGGGGGGAACCCAGGCCCGCCCTCAACTCTGGGTTCCAGCCCAGGGTCCCTGCAATATCAGCGGCCTCTAATGTGTCCAGTATAGGCTGTGTGGCACCTACGATACCCTGGGCCACTTCCCCATGGCCCTCCCCAGCACCTTCCTTACCCCGGGCTCTTGTTCCTCCCAGAGCACCTTGTCTCCTCAGCTCCTTGCACACCATGAGCCAACACATGAGAAGCCCCTTTTAACCAGTCTCAGCTGGTTCTTCATTGGCTCCAGCTGTCCTGATTCGTCCGGCTCCCTTGCTTCTGGAAGCCTCCTAACTGACACCAGTGAAGTCTATGAGTGACGTCCTGAAACATTTGTGGAGCAGAATAACCTGACATGTCCCTTTTCATCTTATATTCCTGTAAAGGGCTATTGCATACTTGTTGCATAGATAGTAAATAACAACATCTGCACCAGAAAAGCCTAATAGTGCACCACGTTTTTTCTCCTGAGCTTGGCTTGCTGATAGACACCCAAGACTGAGACATTTAAATAAGAAGACATGGCTCCTTGAAGCTGAATGTAAAATATTGATATGAAATTCCAGTTTAGAAATGTCTATAGCTGGAGGTAGCAATAAACAAATAACCTTCCAAAGCAATATTTCAATTTGCACGTCTTGTACGTCATCATCACTAGATTTTCAGGAAAGGATGGTAATTACAGTAGGACAGAGAATTAACCTCAGGTTTAATGAACAATTATCCAATGTTGCTGTAGTTGTTATGACATCTTGACACACTTCAAGACTAGGAAAGGGAGATACAGGAGCGGTAAGGGACTGCTTTCATGTTATTCGCATTTACATGATTAGCCTGTTCATAATCTAATCAATCACTGTTATAACAAGCTAAAAAAAATTAAGAGGTCACACAGGTCTCCTGATTCTGTTACCTGAAGTTTAATAACGAAAATTGTGATATTTTCACATAATCATAAGCAATACAAAGTAAGGACCTCGGAAGGTAAAATACTAGCTCCAGCATTAAGGGCAAAACTCCCATTGATTTTTAATGGTGATAAAATGTCTCTCTCTCTTTACCATTAGAGTGGGCAATAAGCAGCCCACAGGCTGGACACAGTTTGCTAAGGTTTGCCCCGGTGGGCTGTGTGTTCGCAGGTACGGATCCTCACAGCTCGTGTTGGCTGCGGATTGCTGTTCCCGGCCAATGGAAGCGGCTGGAAGCAATATGGACCAGGACACCACTTCCCGCAGCTCCCATTGGCTGGGTATGGCGATCTGCAGCCAATAGGAGCTGCGAACAACCGTACCTGCAGACGTGCAGGTAAATAAAGCATCTGGGAGTATGAAGGGGCTAACCCTGGTGAATTGTGTCTGGTCCATGGGCCGCTTATTGCCCACCCATGCGTCCATTCTCATTTTAGCCCTGTCAATCCCTTATTCTGCTGTTATGGCTGCCTCTCTTCTCATTATTAATTGTCAGCTCCCATATCATCTTCCTCATTATATCCAGAATCTGTTTTAGGCCAGGGCCTATTTTCATTTTAGTCCCTGTCCACTCAAGAATCTTTCACTGGCTTAATTTAAGGTGAGTTTTTGAACCCACATAATTAAATTGGTGAAAACCAGCAGGCGACTACTCTCGTTTCAATTTAAACTTTCTTTGGATTAAACTGGAGTTGAGTAGGAATCAATTTAAGCTACATCAAAATGATCCGCATTTACACTTGTTTCAGTTTCTCCACAAGGCCCGCCCCCAGTTGAACAAAATGCATCTACAATTATGCCACTAGGTAAACGAATACATGTTTTTGTGCTGAGTTTTTACGATGCCTGGCACATCATGAGTACTACTATGATGTAAGATAAATCCAGATAATGTATATATTGTTTATTGTATCCTATGTAGCTTTCTAATTTAAGCTTATTGGATCGTCTGATCTTGTTATCTATTATCATGGCCCCACATTCTATGTGTCTGAGCCTCTCCCGGTAAAAACAGAAATAATGATAACATTATAACTCTTTCTTTCTTGCCTGCCTGTAGAACAAGTAGCTTGCTTAGTATTGTTCCCCTTTTAGCCTAAGAAATTAACCACTTTTGGGGGCTTGCAAGTTTTTCTCATTAGGCTGAGCAGTTGCAAAGTGGCTGTGTTCTTTGTGTAATCTTGTACTTACAAAAGTGTTCATAAAGTCCTGTTTCCCTGAATGCAGTAGTAAGACACAACAAACAGCGGGAAGTTTCCTTGCTCAGAAATCCCCAAGTCTGCCATTCCAGCAAGCTCTTTGTCCAAGAAGCTCTGTGGCCCTGCTTCTTCTCAGAGTCACAACTGCTCCTCCTGGCTTTCTGTTTCCATTGCACACAGGTCCCGATGTAATCTGCATTTGCAAGCAGGGAAACTCCTTAGCCTACATGGCTTGGCTCTGACCTGCCAGGCGTCTACACTGCACCTGAAGCTCGAAATAAGCTACGCAATTTGAGCCACACAAATTGCGTAGCTTATTTCGAGTCAATTTTGAAATAGCTTATTTGACGCTGTCTACACAGCACTTATTTCAAAATAAATCACTATTCCGAAATGTCCCTTACTCCTCGTGGAATGAGGTTTTACAGGGATGTCAGAATAGCGAGCCCATTATATTTCAAAATAACAGGCTTGCTCAAATGACGTGAAATAGCTATTTCGGGATACCTCCAGTAGCCCGAAATAGCACTGCTGTGTAGATGTAGCCGTGGGGAGTGGCTCCATAGTTCCTGCCTATTTTTACTACATAAAGTGCCTTGATTGCTACTGTTGAACTGGTAAGAGAGCTGTTGGCCCTCCCATTGGCTGCATCAAGGTCTCTGATTGTCCTTAGACCCAAGTTCCCCCCTTGTTGGCATCCACTATACCTTTCAATATTATAGTGTTTTAGTCCTCTTGTGTGTGTGTGTGTGTGTGTGTGTGTGTAAAAGAGAGAGAGAGAAAAGTAGCAGACTGTAGAGAAGGAAAGTCAAGGCAAATAGACAAATTTTGCTCATAGATGTGGCAATTTTGTGACTAATAGTCCTTATTTCATGTGACACAATGTTCCATGGTCTTTTGTCAGCCCCTATACAAATTCCATCTGATGTGTGTTCACAAGCTGGCTTTTATTGGTGGGGCAATTCCTAGGTTCTAGAGGAGGATAGCAGTCATGGAAGATCACTGTCTTGGAGGGAAAAGCAGTCTCTCAGGTAGCGAAGTGCTTAGATCTGCTCTACATATTCAGCAGAAAGCAGATGATTATAGTGATATGGTGACAGGAGCTGCTGAGCAGATACGATTATCTGGTTTGTACCCGCTGGAGCTTTATTTCAAGGTGTGTATCTTTGTACCTAGGGAAAATGGCCATAATGAAAGCTGGAGGCTACAAATAGATGGTGACCAGTGACCAGGTCTGTGTCTGAAGGCTGGGCCTCAATGTTCATGTTATTGGTTGGCGGACATTGATGGGTTTGTTCTGCTATTTGGATACCCAGGAACATTGAGAAGTCCAAAGGAGCATAGAGTTGCCAGGGGAAGGCTAACAAAATAATCTGAGGACAGAAGCCATTGGTAGTGGGGGATGGTACAGAGCAGCCTCTCGTACATTTAAAATATCGTACATTTAAAAGCCGTTCCAACACAGTTAACTTTTTTTATACTTTTCCAGGGCCTACTGAACGTAGAGGGGTGGGTTTTTCTTTTCCCTGTTTCAAGAGAGCTAGAAACTTGCCAACTGTCCTTGTTTTGTTCTCACAATTGTGGTAATGACTACCTGAGATAAATTTAGTTGGCAAGCTAAACCAGTCGGTTTACCTTTTGGGAAATGCAACCTGTTCACAGGCTTTGATGTGCACTCAAATGATAGATATGTCTTAGGACAGCTGAAAATGAGAAGCAGGCAAATATTTGAATGCTGTATTCCATTAAACCCACTTCAGCAACGACTCCACCCACGAATCTCCCAAAGAACTTTCAGGTGTATTAGCTAAGGTGTGGCCTTTTAATGAGCAGGTGGGAGAGGACAGCAGAGCCAAGCACAAGAACCAATGACATATGTGGCAAGAATACATAGTGATCCAAAAAAACCAACAAACTCCCCAGAAAGCTCTCCCTTGGAGTCGTGACCCTTCTTTATTATGCTGGGAAAGAAACATTTTAATGGGCTCAAACCCTAAATGTGGCCTCTAGTCATCAGATTGGAAACTCAGGAAGTTTTTCTTCATGCAGTGCACAGTCAACCTGTGGAACTCCTTGCCAGAGGATGTTGTGAAAACTAGGATTTCAACAGGGTTCAAAAAAGAGCTAGATAAATTCATGGAGGTTAAATCCATCAATGACTATTAGGCAGGATTGATAGGAATGGTGTCCCTAGCCTCTATTTGTCCGGAAATGGATGACAGGGGAGGGATCACTTGCTGATTACTTGTTGTATTCCCTCCCTCTGGGGCACCTGGCATTGGCCACTGTCAGCAGACAGGATATTGGGCTAGATGGCCTTTTGGTCTGACCCAGTATGGCCGTTCTTATGTTCTTATGTTCAGTTTTTATTGATGATAATGACAATTCTTCCAATGACTTCAGCAGAAGCAGGACTGAGGCCTTGAGCCCTAATACACGGGAGTAGTTCTCATGATATTTAAGCAGAAGTGTAGTCCACAAAGTGAAGTGATTTGCCAAACTGATGCTTTGGAGAGCAATATTTGTGATTGTCACTCATATTGTGTGCCTGCATTTGGGAAGCACATCCCTTAAGCTTCTAAAGGTGATGAATGTGGAGAGGGTTGCCCTGGCATACCCCAGGCAGATGTAAGAGCGGACAAGATCAGCAAACTCTGACTAAACCATCTCGGCGTTGCCCCCTTCTTGTCCTTTGACATAACTTGTCCAGCATTCTTCATGTGTATAAAAAGTGCAATTCATGAACACACACATATTTTGCTACATTTTGAACTTGTGTATATTTAATTTGTATTAAATTATACTCTTTATGCTTACGTCCTTGCCTGCTACATTCCATCTTACCCCTTTTCTGCGGCTTTCCATCCCATGTCTCCCTCTGAAGTAGACCTGAAAACCCAACCGTCTGGCCTTAGAGTTTGCTGGGTTATCCATCAACCCATCATGTACCCAGCAGTCCAGGTGACAGGGCTTATTGTTGCAGACTGAAGGAGCCGGCTTTTCTGGGAGCAGCTTGTTTATTTAAAGAAAAGACAAATCTAGAAAATGTCCTGAGTTCTGCCTCTGCCCCTCATTTGTAACTCTAACAAAGATGAACAGACAGGGAGTGAAGATGACGGCATTTATTGACATAGTGGGTGGATATTTCTATATGGAAAAAGGTGATGAGTGTACAAGTTTGATTATTAAATACCTGTTTAGTAAATATAACCTGAAACAGCTCCAGTACATCTGAAACACAAAATACCTTTATAGCATATGTTCTCATGCTGATCCATCTGCAGAGGGTGCCATATGCTGGCTTTATGGCTTTAGTGACTTTTAATAGGTTAGCTGAGAGAGGGAAATCTTCAGCAAAGTTTGCTTTCTTATTCCATTGTTTTTATCCCTTCTCCATACTTCAACTACATAGAGCTTCCTCCTGGCTATTTGCCTGCTGTTTCATACCTGTTGATCACAATATTCTTGGAGTGGTGCAGGTGGATGCCTTGATTTTTGAACTTGCTCCCCCATCTTGCTATGCTATGATCAAGGTCAATAAAATCATGACTGGTATGAAAAAAGTGAATAAGGAAAAGTTATTTACTTGTTCCCATAACACAAGAACAAGGGGGTCACTAAATGAAATTAATAGGTAGCAGGCTTAAAACAAACAAAAGGAAGTACTTCTTCAGGCAACACAGTTAACCTGTGGAACTCCTTGCCATAGGATGTTGTGAAGTCCAGGACTTTAACAGGGTTCAAAAAAGAGCTAGATAAATTCATGAAGGATAGGTCCATCAATGGCTGTTAGCCAGGATGAGTAGGAATGGTGGCCCTAGCTTCTGTTTTTTAGACGCTGGGAATGGATGACAGGAGAGGGATCACTTGATGATTCCCTGTTCTGTTCACTCCCTCTGGGGCACTTGGCATTGGCCACTGTCGGCAGACAGGACACTGGGCTAGATGGACCTTTGGTCTGACCCACTATGACCATTCTTATGTTGCTCTGCCAGAGCCCAAATTTGTTAATATTCCAGGGACGCTGCAAAGCTCCTCTTTGCTACAGCTGTTGGGGAAGGTGCAGGCTGAGATGCACGTGTTTATGGACACTCCTTTTGTCTATATTGTGAGTTTTAATTTGTGGGGTACAACACAGTCTTGGGTAGCACTTCCGGTTGTATTTTTGAAAATAGGAATGAGTTTTAGTCGTAACAATTAAAAGGTAATCGGATCCGCGCTCATTTAGAGGTTTGAACCTGAGGCTCAGAAATCAAATCCCCCTTTGGTTGAGGAGATCCCTGCGTGCTTCCAGCTCCCTCACACCAGAGCTCTGCTGCCAGTCAAATCGTTCTGTAATAAATTCACATAATCGCTCTGCATAATACGGTGCCACTCCACCAGATAATTTAGAAGTGATGTGGCACCGTGTGCAAGGGCTCTCGACAGTAACGAGATTGTAATCTCTCCTGTCACCGCACATCCTGCAGCTCAGCTCATACCTTAGTGGTAATGAATCACACAATGCATTCCTACGTTTCTTTACCCATAAAGCTTGGCAAATCGTATCATTTATTATTTGAAGTACTATACCACCTTGGAGCCCCCATTATGCTAGGCGACGTGCAAACACAAAATAAAAAAGACAGTCCCTGCCCCCAAGGAACTTGCAGTCCCTCACCGTTCTTTCCCATCAGCTTTGGCTGGCATAGGTCAGCATCTTTAGCAGATGCCAGAAACTCCACGTGTCAGAGCACTTTTTCAGCAAGGCAGTCTTTTTCAGGATGTCCATGTTCAATAATTCCTTGGCAAGGAGTCACAAGCAGCAAAGCAAATGCTACAACAGACAGAGGAGAGATGTTTGCTGATTGGGACCTTACACCACTAAGGCCTTGTCCACACTGGCATGCTGTGTGGCAAAAAACTGCCATCTGTTGACAAAACAGCGAGCGCGTACCCACAACAATGCAACTTTTGTTGGGACAAACACCCAGTGTTGGTGACTTCTGTGGGAGATTTTTGTCTTTTCCCCTCCAGGTCATTGGTTCTCCCCAGTTACCCCACCTAAGGTAGGGTTACCATATTTGAACTTTCAAAAAAGAGGACACCCCTGAGAGGAAGTGTAGCTGTATCCGTATCTACCAACTCATGTTGTATTAGTGTGTTATATAGTATATTAGGTCCTAAAGTAACTGTTGGAAACAACCAAGATTGAACTTGGCCTAGGCCAGAAGGATGCCTGACCTGTGAAGAAGATAATTAGAACCACAACGAGGATGGGATCTTACTAGATCTATGTATCTAGTATAGCTGTCAAGGGATTAAAAAATTTAATCACGATTAATTGTGCGATTAATCACATGCATGTCCCTTTGAAATGCAATGGCGGCATTTCAATGGGGCAGCGCTGCATGGAGCCCAGGATCAGATGGAGTGCCCAGCTGAGCCCGGGCTCCATGCAGCGCTGCCCCTTGGAAGTGCGGTGGCGGCGTCTCCAAGGGGCAGCACATTAGGAGCCTGTGATCAGCTGGGAACTCCGTCTGATCCCTGGCTGCGCTGTTGCAAAGCCCCTTTGAAGCACCGGAGCTCCTCATGCACTGCCCTTTTGAAGTGCCATTTTGGCACTTTAAAGGGGCAGCACCGTATTAACGCCTGCAATTAATGTGTTTTAAAAAATTAACGCGTTAATCCTGTCCTGCGTTAATCACAGGCATTAGTGCAGGTCAATTGACAGCCCTAGTATCTAGCTGAAATTGCATGCTTTGTATTTTCTTAGTAATCAGCTTTGCTCTGTTTGTTACTTCTTTGACCACTGAAAATACACATTTTTATAGTAAAACACTTATTTCTGGTTTATAATGTGTACACAGTTTATGTCATTTCTAAGTGGGGTGGGGAGGATCTGTGCATACCTTCCTTCACAATGCGGGAGGGAGGCCAACTTCCTATAACTTTGGGTTTGTACCTCAAGGGGTGAGTGCTGGAGTAAATCCCTTAAACTGAGTCTTCCCAAAGTTGATCTCAGTCTCTGCATCCACAGCTTTTGCTGTGGCCTTGCCTGTGGGTTTTGTCCGTGCAGGCTGGAGGGCTTGATGCAGTAAGACCAGGTAACAGGGGGCCCAGGCTGGCAGAGAAGGGGGCTAGGTGGTGTGTAAGCACCTCAGGTGACTTCCCAAGAGCCCTGACCCATCACACCATATGTAGCCGGGGAGCCACCCGCAGCCTAGCGAAGCAGTGTGGGTGACTCTCTGGCAAGCCCTTAAGCAAAAAGGGAAAAGAGAGCCATCGCCACACAAAGGAATGTCCATAAAAAAAGTGTTAGCACGGTATTCTTTGCCTATGTGGTAATAAAAAGGATGATCATATGGATAGTGATGGCTTCTAGTTAGAGCTGTTGTAACTATTAACCTTGGATGGATTAACACATACAGAGGCAGTGGAGGCACAGGAGTAGCATGCGGGGCATGAGCAGTGGAACTGGGGAAGAACTGCTTGTGAACTCAAAAGGGGGGAGAGGGGCAGAGACCCAAGGAGGTGGGGAGCCAGTGGAAGCTCAAAGGGAGGGAGGGAGGGAGGCCATGCATGAAGGCAGGGCTGGGAGAGGCAAGCATCCAACCTCTCCCTCAGCCCTGCCCCTTCTGTGGTGGCCCCGCCCAGCACAGGAGCCAAGCTGCCTCCTTGCCCCCTCGACCACCACAGGGAGGGGGCGCAGCACATCACATGCTCCCCCCACCACAGGTAGGGCAGTTGCATGGCCCCAGCCTCCCTGGCCCCGGAGCATGGGGAGACAGGAGGGCACTTAGGGGCAGCAACACTCCACCCCCAGTACACCTCAGGGCAGAGTGAGGGTGGAGCCAGGCTAGCAATTTGGGAAGGCAACGCCCCCTCCTACCTAGCATGCCCGCCGCCCATGAGGCAATGGTCTGAGGGCTGTAAAGCCTGCGGATATGAAGAGGTAAGGATTTCAGGCTCAAGCTCAAGTCCCTGCCTTGCTATATACGATGCCAGTCTAGCGCAGCAGGAGGGTCAATCATGGGATAGGAGTAATGGAATCCATTACAGATACCAGAGCTCAGTACCAGTGCTGTGTGGGTATGGGGGGATATGCTTCCATAGAACACCCACTGTGATACCAGGCTGTAGACTAGCTTCCTTTTGATCTACACAGCAGGCAGAACAAGGACCATGGAAGAATAACATCTGGCCCTTGAATGTGCCTTTCCTGGCAGCAGAAGCGGGAGGATAGTCACTCTGCAGGGCTTGGCTTCCTTGCGCAGCCTGACTGCTGCACTGAGCAGCACAGTATGGGGCAGAGGTGAGAGGCCCTCAGAGAAGGAAGAGGGTAAGAACTATTTAGAAAAGCTGCACAAGTTCCTGGGGTTAGATCTAATGCATCCGAAGGGACCAAGAGAAAACTTGTGATGAGCAGGTCCTTAAGGAATCCACTTTCCAATATCCGGAGGAGAGGAAGATGAGCAGGAACAGTCAACATGGATTTATCAAGGACAAGTCACGTGTGACCCATCTAATTGCCTTCTATGTCTCTCTGGATATGGGGAAAGCAGTGGATGTCCTATACCTTGACGTTAGCAAAGTTTTTGATATAGTCTCCCACGGTATTCTTGCCAGCAAGTTAAAAAAGTATGGTTTGTATGAATGGAGAGAAAGCTGGTTCGATTGTCAAGTTCAACAGGTGGTGATGAATGTCTAGTTGAAAGGCAGTATCAAGCGAAGTGCTCCAGGGATCTGACCTGTGCCGGTTTTGTTTATCTTCATTCATGATTTGGATGAGGGGATGGATTGCACCCTCAGCAAGTTCATGGATGACACCAAGCAGGGGGGAGAGGTAGATTCATTGAAGGGTAGGGACAGGGTCCAGAGTGACCTCCACAAATTGAAGGATTGGGTCGAAAGAAGTCTGACGAAGTCCTGCACTAGAGATGGAAGAATCCCAAGCACTGCTACAGGCTGGGGACCAACTGGCTACACGGCAGTTCTGCAGAGAAAACTTGAGGATTAAACGAGAAACTGATTTTGCTTTGTGCCCTTCTTGCCGAGAAGGCCAACAACATACTGGCTGCATTAGTAGGAGCATTGCCAGCAGATTGAAGGTGATTATTGAACTCTACGCTGCATGGGTGAGGCCATGTCTGGAGAATTGTGACTAGTTTGGGGCCCTCCCCACTGCAGAAAGGATGTGGACAAATTGGAGAGAGTCCAGGAGAAGGCAACAAAAATGATTAGTGGGCTGAGGCACGTAACTTATAAGGACAGATTGAGAGAACTGGGCTTATTTTGTCTGCAGAAGAGAAGAGTGAGGGGGGATTTGATAGCACCTTCAGCTCCCTGAAGGGGGGTTCCAAAGAGGATGGAGCCAGGCTATTCCCAGTGGTGGCAGAGGACAGAGGTTTTGAGGTTGCAGTGGGGGAGGTCTAGGTTGGATATTAGGGACAGCTATTTCCCTAGGAGGGTGGGGAAGCACTGGGATGGGCTCCCTAGGGAGGTGATGGAATCTCTATCCTTAGAGTCCTGGGCGGTGGGTGAAGTGGCTGGTGAATTCCCCGTCCCGTGGGTCCACCCACCCTCCACACCTGCTCATCCCCCTCCCCAGTATCTCCCTCCTCACTTTCCTCCCCCTCCCTGCTCACTCCCTTCTAGCCAAATCCCTGAACCCAAATGTAGTAAATTACATTTGAAAAAAAAACCCCCAAAACCTTTCCTAAACAAAATGGAATATGTTTGACTGCATGTCAGATTGTAAAGACTGGGCATGCTGAGGGTACCTAATTAAACACACAACATTTGGGAATAAAAAAATGTCAGTCACAGGTTTTTTGATATACCCTGAGGTTTATCACATATATGTATTTGCAAAGCTCTGTAATAAGGTCAAGTCAGCTGTCCTGTTGAATACAACATTAAATATTATAGAATACATGATGCATGTCTGTTATACATTTTCTCAAACCGTATCTCTAAGCTGATTTTGTTTTTTAAATGTACGCTTAGGACTTCAAAAAGTAATCGTTCCAGATTAGTACATATTTAACGCGTGGAAACAAAGACATTATTTTAAATTAATCAGTCAGAATGGTTTAGTGTGTCCATAACAATGCTAATTGCTTTTAGCAAAAAGGAACACTAATTTATTTTGTGTGATCTCCATAACAATAGAAATTCATTTGTTCAGCTATTTGGAAGGAAAGGGGGAGGGTATTCTTTTGAAGGGAGAAAGATTACAGCACGGATGGACAGAAAGTTTTTTGTGCTATCATAATTAAAATTAAAATGTGTATTTTAGATAAGGGTGACCTTTTGAAGAATGTATTTAAAAAACTATATGTCTGAAGATTGAAGGATTTAAGCTAATGAATACTCAGACTGTGCCTCTAAAAGTGATGCAAGGATTTTTTAGGGATGAGATTTTATAATCTTCAGCAACAAACTAAATACTTGAAAGCCAATGTTAAAGTAAGGTCCTGTAGATTTTACAGAGTCTATTCTGAGTGACTATTACAGTAACGCACAACTTTTTTTTTTTCAGTTAATTCAGAAACTGATAGTATGTATCTCCAGATCAGCACATTCTCGTTAAATGACTTAATTACCATTTAATGGCTCTTATAACAGTTTCAATGTTATAATAGGTGTGGCAAATTGGAAGGCTTTTCACTTTTAAGGCCTTGTCTATAATTACCCAGAGATTGATCTTCCTGGGTTTGATTTAGTAGGTCTAGTAAGGACCCACTAAATCGAATGCTGAGGGTGGCCTGGTACTCTACTTCCAGTGACTAGTCCTTTCATTCTTTTCTGCATAACTTAAGCATTCACAAATCAGAAAGCTTTATTTCCATTAAATAAATGGAAATTGAATTTAGTCTTGGGGCTGGCTCTTCCATCTTGATTGAGCATAGCCAGTGAGACCCTAGTAACCACTGGCCTGAAGAAAGAACTCTATGCAAAGAGTGTCTGTCAGAACAAATGCTTTCTCTCCATAAGAAATACTTTGAATGACAGAACCCCGTCATTTAAACTATTTGTTTCCTGATGACCCCTTTGTAAACTTCCCAGGAGGTGACACACAGTTAACTGACTGATTGTGAACCATTCCAGAGAAGAGCAAGAATGGGCTTGTTTAGATTAGAAAAGAGAAGACTGAGAGGGGACATGATAGTAGGTTTCAAGTATCTAAAAGGGTGTTACAAGAAGGAGGGAGAAAAATTGCTCTGAGGATAGAACAAGAAGCAATGGGCTTAAACTGCAGCGAGGGAGGTTTAGGTTGGACATTGGAAAAAACTTCCTAACTGTCAGGGTGGTTAAACACTGGAATAAGTTGCCTAGGGAGGTTGTGGAATCTCCAGCACTGGAGATATTTAAGAGCAGGTTAGACAGACATCTATCAGGGATGGCCTAGATGGTGCTTGGTCCTGCTGGGAGGGCAGGGGACTGGACTTGCTGATCTCATGAGGTCCCTTCCAGTTCTAGTGTTCTATGATGCTATGATTAAAAGGAGGCTCTCCTTTTAGGTTAGGTGGAATTAGGGATTATACACCTCCCCTGTAGGCCCCGTGGCATTCATATACGCGGTCTGACATGCCACACTCCAGAGGGCAGTAGGGGCTCCTGCCAGCATGTACATTTCCCACTCTGCAGCTTGGCAAAGCCCATCACTATGACTCTGACATTCATAGATGCTCCTAAGTGATTATTTTTACAAATCTCATTCATTAAAACACTTATACACCTCATTAATTCTGAGGGTGGGATATTTTTGGCTAGCCAGGTTGCTAAGTGCGCGGCATCAAGCTCTGACGAAGTGCAAGAAATTACTTTTGCAACAGCAGTGGTGTCTCTTGAATGCAGTTAGCCGCTTCATTAGTGCTGATAAGGTGTGAGACATTATCCTTCAGATTACAGCGGGATCACCTGAATTCAATTAGCACCACTACATGTGCTTAAAATTATGGCGGCGGGTGATACAGAATGACGGCTGCTGCAGTGTTAGTGTTTAATCCTGTCTGGCAGAATCAGGGAAATGGCTGCAAAAGAGAGAAAGTAATACAGTTATGTGGCATTAACATTCAATTAAATGTTTGTTTCAATGACCCTCCAGTTTTAGACGGGGGAATCAAGGGGCTTTGACAGCGGCTGACAAAAGCAGCTTGTTTAAATACGTACTAAGAAGAGATCCAGAAACCCTTCTAGACGTACGCACATTTCAATGCCTTTGTTAAATTAGCTTTTTGGAGTGGCAAAATCACACCTCTTACCCTTTTCTCCATTGGTAAAATGGTTTTCTTTGAAATGTTGGGGGTGGTTAAAGCATTCACATGTGACGACAAGGGTAAATTAGGCAGGGTCAATACTGTACCTTTGCCTGGGACTCACCTTGCCTCAGGGTTAAACTACAAGATAAATAAAAAGTCCAGCTTTTGTATTTCTGTCCTATTCATTGTATTGTGCATCTGAACCAAATGCCCAATCTAAACCAAATCTCTAAACTAAAATTGTCTCTAAACTAAATTGGATCCGGGCGTGCCAGTTTCTCCTCATGCCTCAAATAGCATTTGTCAATAGTCTCTGAACCCCTTTTATTTTTTCTATCTCCCTTTCAAGAGAGAGGGTGTGTCTACAGAGCAGCATTATTTCGGAATGATAATGCGAGCATCTACATAGCAATTCCGTTATTTCGAAATAATTTCAAAATAACGGACGGCTTATTCCAACTTCTGTAAACCCCATTCCACGAGGAATAACGCCTATTCTAAAATAGCTATTTTGCAATAGCTGTAGTGTGGACGCTCCACTGCTGCTATTTCGAAATAGCTCCTCCCTGAAATAGTGCCTCCTGGGGAATAGTACCTCCTAAATCAAGGTAGCACATCCACATTAGGGGAGCCTGCCTCGAAGTAATTTTGAGGTTTCCCTGTAGTGTAGGCGTCCCATTTCGAAATAAGCTATTTTGGAGTATTTCTTCTGGAATAGCTTATTTCAAAATAAGCGTGCAGTGTAGACGTACCCAGAGTAACTAAAACTGATCGCAGTAGTCCAGGGAGGAGGAGTGGGGAGGAATGTAGAGGTAACTTACATAATGGCATTATAGTCTTTTCCGTATTTTTTTTACCCTAATGTTCACATATACAGCTATTTCACACCCGAAGAACACCATTCCTTAACTCGTTGTGAACAAGAACTTATTTGGGCAAATGTTTGAAAACAGTAAACAAAAAAAAGGAGCAGGAAGCTAGTCCAGCTAAAACATTTTTGGTGCGAAAATGTATATTCATTCCCATCGCTGGTTGGCAGTACTTGCCTGACTTTGATAAGTGGGCATACCATTTCTTAAATGGGTAGGCTCTGATAGTCTGATTGATGTTGAGCTGTACTTTACTCTACGAACAGTTGTGCTAAAATCACCGGGACTGATCAAAGTAAGACTGTGGAGCAGTAGCTGATGCTTTGGAAGGGTGTAGGGTGGCACCGGCTGCTTCTCTATGCCATCATTAATCATGGACAAAAAGCTGGCTATGAAACTTTTCACTTTTAAGAGAAATCTGCATGAATCAGCATTTTTACCTCCCCCCCCCAATTAAATAAACAATTGTAGGAAGCAAGGCAGCATCTATGGAAATGATGCACTTGACAGCGTATGTATACTGATTCTTTCAGTTCATAGCAGGCCGACATCTTAACATTGTTCCTTGATTTTTAAGGCTGGAAGAAACATATGGTTATCTAATTTAACCTCTTACATAACACAGATCCTAGAAGTTACTGGGAGACATTCTGCATCAAGCCAAATAACCTGTGGTTGAATTAGTGCATATCTTAGGAAATTATCCAAGCTTGCTTGAATTGATTATTGCCCATGTTTATTTGATATATTTCCACATGTGGCATTTTATATTGTAATAACTGCACTAAAAATATCCACTATAACGCCCCCCTAAGAAAGAGCTAGCAGATCCTGAGAGTCTCTGGCTCTGTATCTAAATTCAAACCCTACCTTTGGCTAATAGAATTTGTGTGCTGTGAAATTGGACACGGTCCTGCTTTGCATTTCTAATGATAAAGCAAGTGGGGCAACTACAAATTCTCTCTTTCTTTCTCCCCTCCGTCAATAAGCATACAAGACAGAGCTCAGCAAAAGCACTTCCTACTGCCTCTTTCAATGTAGAACGAATGCCCAAGCAGCCTGAAGTGCTGGTTAGAGGTGAGTGGGGAAGTCCCTTCTGCAAACCCCAGGAAGCCAGATTTGCCGCCCAAAAAAGTTTTCAGACAAGTATGCAGTAACACAGCAAAAGAGCAAAACCCACTTTTTGCACAGTTAATTTCATTGGCGCTGTAGCTGCTTTGTCCAGCATCTGTGGGGGAGGGGAAGGGAGAGTTCATAGCACTAGCTATGCAACAAAGAGACTAGAGCAGCCATTTACTTTGAGAAGAAAATTCCACCTTAGTTTTATTTATCTTTTCTGCTTAATGCCACCCCAATGCTCTTTGGTGCAGAGGCCAGTTTGTTGGTTTGTTTTATACAGAACAATGGGGCCCAGGTCTAGAGGTCCTATGTGCTATTGTTATACCATAATAATGACTAACCATTAATTTTCTTTCTTCAAGTTACAAGACCCCTGTTCTTCTAAAGTCCCTGAAAGGTTCAGTTGTTAGGAAGGAAATGTTTTTATTCCTTCTGCAATCCATGCTTACATTCCATACCTTTCTACTAGCTGGCCTACCTAGAGGGTTATGGCTCTGCTCTTGATCTGACCCAACAAAAGTGGATCTTTTAGTTCAAGAAGTAGAGGCACCTGCATTTTGATACGCATGTCTCTTGTGTTACACTCATCCTTTGGGTGGCTTCCCATTGCTGCAAATTTTGGGAACAGACACATGGATGGAGAAGTTGAGCTGAGTAGCAGGACCAGAGAAAGGTGGCCAAGTCTCATAATGGAGAGGAGATGACCTTCAGCCTGATGCTACACCAGGTTCTTGTGCCTTGTTCCAAAGCTGAGTGCAGAAGCCAATCTGCCCAACCTCCTGTCATGTCCTCTATGTGACCGCTCTCAGAGATCCCTCTGGAGAATGCACAGTGAGCATATGCCCCTGTAGTCTTCATAAGTTCTTTTCTAACTTGTACAGCAGAAACACACTGGTGGTTCTTAGTGAAACCTGAAGTTGGTGGCAAAATCTCTCAGTGGCTCTATTGGGATGAGGATTTCACCCTGTGCATCCTCCTGGCCATGGAAGGTGAACAAGATTCACCCGTTGGAAAAGACCAAGAGTGCTGGGATTGATTGTGTGCGAGGCTGAAATGCTCCGGGTAAGCTACAGAACAGGTACAACATGGGTGGCAGCAGAGCAAATTTCTGTATATTGCCCAGGTGCTGTGGTCTTTACCTGGCCCGCTACACGTTTTTAATCACAGTAGGGCAACAGCCAAGAAAAAAAATAGCAACATCTTTTCCCCTATTTTTCTTTATCTGTCAAAATTTGAAAGATTCCACCCACTTATAAAGTTGATTGAGAAAAAGTTGTGAAAAGTTAAAGTGATTTTCAACAGGGAAATTTAGGGGGATATCCCTTATTTCAGCTCTTGCATGATTCATGCCCAATGCTGAAATACCTAGATATGTAACAATCTATAAATATTTCATGTTCACTAAGCACTTTGTGACGCAGATAAGGAAGTAACTGGGATTTGGAGCATAACTTCTGCTTTTTTAGGGGATCCTGTGTGGGTAACACATTAAAATCCATGTTTCTTTTTTATGCATGGGACAGGGAGAGTAAATGATGCAGGGAGCTTGAATTGTCCTTTCCTCTGGTTTGCTAGAACAATAAAATAGGAGGTACGGCTTGAAGAAATGGACTGCAACAAGGGACATGAAGGAAAAGCATCAAGAGCATGTTCTGCAAATGTTTCCAAGTGCACAAGGGAGCAAACCAGAGATCACCAAATGAAATGCAGGAAATGAAAGGAGGGTTAACGTAAAACGCTCGGAGAAAGTGTATTGAGTAAAGGAGGAGTGGTTTGGGGAATATGTGGAATGAAATAAATAATTGCAAAATTAAAAAATCCTTTTGAAGCAGCCTGAAGTTTCACCTTGCGGCAGCAAAACAAAGCTCAATGGAAGCTCCTTCCTGACCATGAAAACAACAGGAAACGTGTCCCTGAGCCATCAGAACCAACAGAGCATCCCAACTCAAGGGGCTGTCTCCTGAACAATCTGTACTGGCATTCATCCTCCTCCTGGTCCAGAAAGTCAGGTCTGTCTCCTATCCCAGCTCCAATTATCCTTGTCAGAACTAGTCACTCCTTTGCACAGAAGGGTCAGAGGGGGTCACTGTGATGTGCAAATATTGAAAGGTGGAGGCTTCGAATGTTGGACTATGGAGACAGCCCTCATCAATGGTGTTCTACAAAGGACGGAGCCATGAGTTTCCCGTGAATTATTTTTTGGTCAGGGTGGAAACTATCCATGCCTGCACAACCAGGGCTAGAACCATTGATTTAAGAATCAAGAGATGAAATTCTATGGCCTGTGCTCTGCAGGAGCTCCGATAATGATAATTGCCCTTTCTGGCCTTATAATCTATTAATTTATTTAAGGCCATCACTGATGCTTCATAAGCAAATACAAGACCGAATCGCTGCCCTAGGGAGCTATGAGTTTAGGACGTGATCCTGTAGCCATCATGAGACTGATCCAAAGCCCAGCAAAGTCATCAGGAAGAGCTTCATTAACGCCAGTGGGCTTTGGAACAGACCCTTTATAAGCAGCCCCCTGATCATGTAAGTAGCCCCTCAAGTGAATAAAGATCGCCTCCGGCAGGATCAAACACCTGAACAAGCATCTCTGTGGAAGCACATTTTGGGCTTACAGAGAGGTGTGGGCAGGCTTAAAGGAGGGGGTGTTTCTTGACGGGAAGAAAGGGTGAAGGAGCTCTGATTTATTGCTGTTTCATTGTGTGTGAGAAGACATCGTTTAGAAATGGGCAACAAAAATGATTAGGGGTTTGGAACGGGTCCCGTATGAAGAGAGATTAAAAAGATGTGGACTTTTCAGCTTAGAAAAGAGGACACTAAGGGGGGGATATGATAGAGGTCTATAAAATCGTGAGTGGTGTGGAAAAAGTGAATAAGGAAAAGTTATTTACTTATTCCTACAGTATAAGAACTAGGGGTCACCAAATGAAATTAATAGGCAGCAGGTTTAAAACAAACAAAAGGAAGTTTTTCTTCACTCAATGCACAGTCAACCTGTGGAACTCCTTGCCAGAGGATGTGGTGAAGGCTAAGACTTTAACAGGGTTCAAAAAAGAGCTAGATAGTTTCATGGAGGTTAGGACCATCAATGGCTATTAGCCAGTATGGGTAGGAATGGTGTCCCTAGCCTCTGTTTGTCTGGAAATGGATGACAAGGAGGGATTACATGGGGATTACCTGTTGTGTTCCCTCTCTTTGGGGCATCTGGTATTGGCCGCTGTTGGCAGACAGGACACTGGGTTAGATGGACCTTTGATCTGACCAAGTATAACTATTCTTATGTTCTTATGCTCTTAAATCAAGTTAATCATTATTCAGTATAAAATTTGGCTCATGATGGATTCAAAACATAGGACCTTATTTCCCATTGAAATAAAGAGACATTGAAAGCACTGGAAAGAGGCACTCATCTTCTTTCTGAACTAGGTCCATAATAGTCCATGTTAAGGTCCAAAATTAGAAAGGTCCTTAAGTCCTCTGAAAACACATGAATAATTAGTCGGGGATCATTCTTATGTTTAAAGTTAGGCCTATGCGTACATACCTCACTGAATTAGGACTCTGACTCTGAGGAAAATTTTGTGTATTGCATTTCGGTGGGTGGAGATCACACAGGCACCACAGGGAGGGGGAGAAGGAGAGAGAAAAATGTCATGTGCTGATAATAGTGGCAGTAAACTACAAGAAGCTGGTATCCGATTCTAAAGGCAGGTGGAATTTCTGGATTAAGAAAACAGAAAATCAACCTCCCCCCAGGTGATAACATTCGCATGAGTCGGTAGGTGGCTTTTTATCGATTTATCTGTTTTCTGCTAGGAAAAAATATGTTTCTCTTTCAGGTACTGCATTATACTGATAGTTGGACGGGTGTTGTCTATGACCTGAGAAAATGGAGAGATTTTTTTCTGCCCCCCCATGACAACTCTTTCAATATTCAGTTGTATGGTGCTCTATCCAAGCCTGTTGTGTTTGGTAACTGTAATGGCAATAAAGGGAGTTAGTGATGGGGTGTCCACCCCCACCCAGGACTGGAAGAAGTACTTCCAATTAACGTCACAGGCTGCAGTTGGGCTGGAGGGAGAGCCAAGGAAGGGAAATGATCGAAAACAGGCTCAGTTGGGCAGGACCAGTCGGCCTATTCAGCCAGGAACCTGGCAACAGACAGCGACTGCTGCTGGGATAGTGCCATCACTTCCTGGGAATGGGGGCGGGAGTGTCTAGAGCAGTGTCTAGTGCATGTGGCACATCAAGGTAATGCACTGGTGGGCCACAAGACGTTTTGCTTACATCCACTGTCCACAGGCATGGTTCCCTGCGCTGGCCACAGTTTGCCATTCCTGGCCAATGGCAGCTGTGAGAAGTGACAGGGGATACCGGGATGCATTAGCTGCTGCTTCCCAGAGCTCCCATTGGCTGGGACCGGTGACCCCATAGCCTGTGGGGGCTACAGGTGACCTTGACCGTAGAGTATCGGCAGTCTCACAGCCCACCAGTAGAGTACCCAGATGGGCGGCTTGTGGCACATGACCTGCAAAGACAGGTAGGCAGGCCCCGCTGATGTGGGGGGCTAGGAGGCAGTTGCCCTGGGGCCTGACGATTCAAAGGGGCCTGGGGCTCCCAGCTGCTACTCCTGCTGCAGCAGCCACGGCGGAGTCCTGGGCCCTTTAAATCTCCGTCGGAATGCTGCACGCTCCACGTGGCTCTGAGGGCGGGGTAGGGGAGGAGGCACCGAGAGGTCTCACTGGCCCCGCTCTGCCTTTTGCACCCAAAGCCTCATCCCTCAGGAGCATGGTGGCTGACGGAACCCCTGCATGGAAACGGCAGCCCCTCCCTCAGAAGTGGGAGGGAGGTTTCTAGGTGCTCCACCCAGAGCAAGGAGGAGAACCTGGAGTTGTAGGAAGCAGTCCATATGCTGTCTGCAATTTCTCTCCCAGAGGCTACCCAGCTAGAGAGAGTGAGGATGCCACATAAGTCCTACTGCCCCCAGAGGAGGTCCCTGCACAGGGCTGCATTCTGGGGCAGCTGGTGAGAGAGGACAGTTGCATCTCTCCCCCCTCTCCTTCAGGGCAGAGGTTCCTGCTTGATTTGCTGTTGCAGCTGCTCTCCCAGCTTGGCAGTTCCCCATCAACAGTGGAGCAGAGCCAATATTCAGGGATGTCACAGAGCAGTTTGTCTGATGCACCGGAGAGCTTGGAACTAAGTCTGTCCTGATTGGCAGGATGGGCCCCAGTGGAGAGGAAATCAATTATGGCTTCTTTAGCACCAGGCCCTTTGTGGGAATAAACCTGGAGCAGCACTGCTAGACACCATCTCTTCCATTATAGTCTGTGCCCTTGTGGCACAAGCTAACCCTGCAGCTACGTCTACACTACAAGTTTTCTTCGCAAAAAATATGCTAATGAGGGACTCATTTGTATAAGTCGTGATTTCATTTGCATATTTTCCCCTTATGCCCCCCAAAAAGGAATTATACCAATCTTGTGGGAAAAGGGGTTTTTGTGCAAAATGAAAATGTCCACACAACTCGTTTTTGTGCAAAAACCCTAGCGCAAAAACGGTTCGGCAGAAAATATGCAAATGAGATCACGACTCATGCAAATAAGTCCTTCATAAGCATATTTTTTGTTGAGAAAACTTGTAGTGTAGACATAGCCTGAATGTTCAGAAGCAAGATCTAGCGAAACCTTTCAGAGTCCTCTACATTACTGAATGTACCATCGCTGTGGTATGGAGAGATAGGTATGTCTGACCCATGATGATAGAAGTAATTTTTTGTGAGGAAAGCATATAAAGAAATGGTATGTTCTCGTTTCTCATACACTGTCCCAGAAATCGTTCAGGATGCCTGGAATACCCTGGTTTTTAATTTAATCCATCAAACTGTAGTAACGGTATGCCTGCAGCCTGTTTGTTTACAGCCTATTGTTATAGAACAGAATTTGCCCTCTATTTTCCAGTCGTCCAATAGAACAAGCGTTCAGTGCTATGAGTAAAAAAGTGGAATGAATGGAGATAGTATCATAGAATCATAGAGTTGTAAGAGACCTCAGGAGGGCATCGAGTCCAGCTCCCTGCTAGAAGCAGGACCAATCTCAACTAAATCAACCCAGCCAGGACTTTAAGCCAGGATTTAAAAACCTCTAGGGATGGAGATTCCACCACCTTCCTAGGGAACTCATCCCAGTGCTTCCCCATCCTCCCTAGGAAAATCGTTTTTCTTAATAGCCAACCTAGACCTCCTAAAGCTGTTCTTCTATACAGAGTGAATATTGGTGTCATCTGTTCAGTATTCCTGGAGAAATGCATTCACACAGTTACTGGCGAGGTGGGAGGAGGCCCATACCTACTCTTGAGTTATAAACTGGCTGTAGCGTCACCAGGGTAGATCTTGTAATTCAGTTTTCTGTGTGGTTTGCAACCTAAAATGTTGTTGCCACAAAACTTGCCCTCCTTCTGGATTTTCAAACTCTGGTCACTTTGTATCACTTGGCCTAGCCAAAAGGTTCACAATGAAAACATACTGGTGACTTGTTGAGGGGAAGGGTTTGTAATATCTTCCTAAAATGATTGCAATCAAATCGAGGACTGATTTTACTTCAGTCAACAGATTCCATTGGTGGTATTCCTGTGCCATTACATGCATGCAGCAGGAAGCCTAAGATTTGCACAGAAGATAGTCCTCTAAACATGGAGCATGGGAGCTTGTTGGAAGCGTGATTTTCAACCATGCAAACCCGGGTTGGCTTGCAGGTCTGGCTGAAAAGCTTGTGAAATGTGGAGATTTCAGGTTTTTATCTGATCGCTGGCGGTATAGTTTCACTCACATGTGAAACTCAAAGTGAAACTGAAAAAAAAAAGACTTGGCACTAGACCTAGTGAACTGAAACTTCTGAAAGTGGCACCTCTCTCTTTATCCTCCCTTCTCCAAGCAGCGTTAACTGCCATTCACATGCAGAAACTTCATGATCTGAACTCACTTAAAAGCAACATTCTCAAGCACATTGCTAAGGAAATGGCAAGAAAAATTGAAACTGTGGTGCTGCTATTATTCAATCCGTATGCCACTGAGATGGTTAGGCTGTTCACGCATGGCTGGCATGCTCTGTGGGCTGTAGGTAAAATATTGAACGGCATGCAAGGGGTTAAAGTAATGTAACAAGAATGAGTTTCCACAAACAAATGCAAAGCTAAAACAAAAAGTGAGTCTCTAGTTTGCCTCATAGTGTTGTCTGCAGTTGAAATCATCTTGAACTTTATCCTAAAAACTATTGTTCCTTTTTGACTTTAGAGACTGCAGGTTGAACCTCTCTAATCCAGAGCCCTTGGGACCTGACCAGTTCTGAAACAGAGAATTTTCTGGACCATGGGAGGTCATTATTGTCTAGCAGCATTACCAACAACTTCCACTGCTTACTGGGCTGTTAGGGGACATTTAGGGGTAAATTAGAGCTAAAAAAACAGCTCAGAACACTGAGAGCTAAGTCTGGTAGCTGTAAACAAACTTTATGGGACCACAGGAAACTGGGCCACACCCATAAAAAGTGGACATCCGGCTAACTGAAATCATTCCAAATAACGGAAGTTTCTGGACCAGAGAGTTCTAGACTAGAGATTCAACATGTAGTCAAATTTCAATTCCTCTCATTCCTGGCTGCCCAAGGAAAGGGCAGAGGAGGAATGCAGCAGGCTGTGCACTTTCCCTCACTCCCTGACTTTGGGCGGAAGGAGAAGAAAAGCAGCAGGGACCAGATATGTGCAGCTACAACCCATCCCCTCTGCCCTCCCAAAATGGCATCCAGGGGAGGGAGGTCGGGCCTGAGGCAGTTCCAGACCAAGGGGAGGGTACCGCTATCCAGCCCCTTTCACCTGCTTGGTGGCCTTCTGCATAACCTGGCAGCCATCAGGAAGCTCCATGAGCCAGGCTGGGAGCACCCCACCCGTCCCACTGCAGCTGAGTGCTCCAGCTGGCTAGCTTCTTTTTGGAGTGCTGCACTGGGGCACACTGGCTTGCTGTCACCTCTCCTGTGGTCTCACGTGAAGTATCCCCAACACACATGGGTGTAGATGAAACAACGAAACAAGTTTATTAACTACAGAAAGATAGATTTCAAGTGATTACAGGTAATGAGGCATAAAATTAAGAATTGGTTACCAAGAATTAATGTAGGTATTAGTTCGCATTTTCACTAATCAAGCTCAGTGAATTCAAAGCAAAGATTTCTCTCACCACATGCTTACAGCAATGTGGCTGGATCTATCAGCCAGGAAGCCCTCCCCTCTACTCCCCCCACTTCAATGATGCTCCTTTCATCTTTCAAACACTGTTGATGCCACAAGGAACGGGGAGGAGAGGTGATTTGGGGCCTCTGCTCCTCATTTTGATATCTTTTCCTCCTATTTGACAGTCCTCTTCAGCTGGGGTTTACATGGAGATCTATATTTCTCACTCACACCCCTTCTTCCTGCCAAAGAGTGGCTGCTGATCACAGAGATAGTTTGTGACGGGGCCGGGTGCGAGCCGCTCCTCCCCCGCCCCTGCGCCAGGGGAGG